>PVKA01000847.1:53797-171545 GCA_004027165.1 Ctenomys sociabilis | reverse complement strand
CCTTGCCAGGCAAGCACTTATTCTACTGAGCCATCTCCCTGGCCCTTAAAGAGTCGTATGTGCTTGATTTTTTTTTTTTTTTTTTTTTTTGCAGTACCAGGGATTGAACTCAGGACCCTGCACTTACCAGGCAAGAACTTATTCTACAGCTGTCTCTCTGGCCCTCCTTTTCTTTCTCTTCTTCCTCCTCCTCCTCTTCTTCTTGCTCCTCCTTTCCTGCTCCTTCTCCTTCTTCTTTGCCTTTTTGGAGACAGGGTCTCACTATGTGGGGTCACGCTTGCCTTGAACTTACTTTATAGACCAGGCTGGTCTCAAACTTGCAGAGATCCTCCTGCCTCAGCCTCCTGAGGGCTGGCATGGCAGGCATGTGCCACCATGCCTGGCTCTTCATTTTTTCCAGATGGACTTTAGCCTCAGCTTTCCATGAGTGGTTGAGACAGCAGACACACACACTGTGCCTGGCTCTCAGGCCTTTTAACTGGTGTGTGGCTCGCTGCACTTAGTGAATAGTAAGAATTGATAGTGGTTCTTTTTTTGGAGGGGGGTTGGGATAGGGTCACCTTATGTATTCCATGCTGCCAGGTGATCTCAAACCTCCTTTGATGCTCTTGACTTGGCCTGCCAAGGGCTGGCATTATAGGTGTGCACCACCATGCTTGGAAATCATAGGTTTTCAGAGTTATGATTTGCCAACTTGAAAGATTAAAAAGGAAAAGTTTATGTTTCTCTGGTTATTAATGAGCTGAATATCATACCCAGCTGCCTTGTGCCGGCCCCACTCTCAGGGCATGCTGAGCTGGCAGTTGAGACTGGGCATGGTGGCACTCACCTATAATCCCAGCTCTTGGAAGGCTATAAACAGGCGGATCACTAGTAGTCTGATCTAGAGTGAGACATTGAATACCCCCCTAGACTTTTCCCTAAAATACAAAAGAAAAAAAAAAAAAAAAAAAAAAAAAAAAAAAAAAAAAAAAAACAGTTGCCTGCTCACTTTCCTCATGGAATAAGGTGAATGCCTGGGAGCCATCCCGCCTGTGCTTCCAGCACTAATCTAATCAAGTGGCTCTGTGAGGCAGGAGGTACTGTGATTTCTACTTCACAGTGTGGGTGAGAAACCTGCTCATCCATTCAGGAAAAAACCTCCCATATTTTGTACAAGGATTTCTCTTAAATTGGAAGTAGAAAGTGTGTTTTTGTATCAGGTGGGCCTGGGTTCAAATCCATGTCAAAAGAGGAAAGCATTACTTGTCTAGTTGAGTTGTTAGAATCAGAGACAGTAATGTTTCTAATACATTTAATGTAGTATTGAATGATTGCCTCTTCCTTGGTCTAGAGATCAGAAATAAGAGACTTAATTAAGCTTTTTACTATTTTAAAATATTAAACATTTATTTTTAAAATCCCCAAACAGCTGGGCTTGGTGGCAAACCCCTCTAATCTCAGTACTCAGGATGCTGAGGCAGGAGGATCACCATGAGTTTGAGGCTGTCCTGGGCTGAGTGCCAGTCCAGTCCAAATAATATAGCAAGACCTTGTCTCAAGAAAAAGGCACTACTCCCCCCCGAAAAAAATCGCATCATCGGTCACCTAGAAATTTTCCCAGGGCTAATAACTAAAAAGGGCCAGCCAAATAGCTCAGCAGAGTGCCTGCTTAGGCAGAGTGCTGTGGCCTGGTTTGATCCCTGGCAGGCCATGCTGGGTCTGCCCTTGGAGGGAGCTGAGATGGCAATTGAGAGTGGATGTGGTGTCACATGACTGTAATCCCAGCTCTTGGGAGGCTGCAAATAGAATTACTCCAAGTCCAGTCTATGTAGCGAAACCTTGTAGACCCTGTACCAAATACAAAAATAAATTATAAAATAAATAAGCAATACAGTTTGCACCTGTGGTACAGTTGTTTCGTAAAGTTCAAACTTTTCAATCCCTGAACCAGGGATTGAACTCAGGCTCTTGTGCTTTCCAGGGAAGCACTTATTCTACTGAACCATTTCCCTGGCCCTTCAAACAATCAGTTTATAAACTTGTTGCTTTAGGTTTTTTTTTTTGTATTTTAGTGCAGGGTCTACAGGGACTGTAGGGTCTCACTACACAGATTGGATTTGTACTGATTTTCCTGTTTTCAACTTCCCAAGTCCTGGGATTGCAGGCACATAACCACACCCAGTTTCAACCACACCCAGTCTCATCACCATCTCAGGGGACCCTGGTGGTGGGCCTTACTAGCTGGCCAGGGATTCAACCTCCAACCCCTGCATTTGCCTGGGCAGTTGCTTTAATCCACTGAGTTATCTGCTTTAGTTTTTTAAAGAAGTACTCATTTTGTTGGGCATCATGGCATATGTCTGTAATCTTAGCACTCAGGTAGCTGAGTCAGGAGCATTGCTATGAATTTGAGACCAGCCTGGACTATAAGGCCAGTTTGAACAGCATAAAGAGACTTTGTATCAAAAGAAAAAAATCATTTGTTCCATGGCATATTACTAAGTTATTGATCAATACAGATTATAAACTGTAATTGAATTTCAGTTACATTGCAGGTGACAAATTTAGCTAAACCATTACTTCTAAATAAGTGCATCAAAAGTAATCATTTCAGTATTGGCACCAGTGAAAAGGACTTTCTTGGCATATAACATACAATTTCAAGTGTCTTATTAAAAAAAACAACAGGATGTGATAACCATGTTGACTGAAATGTGTATTCTTTACTTGTGTAAAAGCATTTTTTATAGCATTCTTTTAATATTTGGTAAATATTCAGATTTTTTAATAAGTGACTTGAGCCTCCTGTCCAGGAGCTATTCCTATTTCCCATTCCTTTTCTCCAGGAAATTTTCCTGTTCTTAAACAATAAAAAGTGATTTGTGCAAAAAACCAAATGTATACATCCAAACAATAAAACATTAAGTATTAAAACTAAATATCAGTAATTCTGTGACTACTGATGTAGACCCCTTGTTCAGCACTTGCGCAGACATGACATGTATATAATAGATTTAGAAGGAAAAAGTGGGGGTTGGCCAAATAGCTCAGCAGATTAAATCACCTGCAAGCAGGCGCAGGGGCCAGAGCTTCGATCCCCACCATGCCATGCTGGCCCTGCCCCTGGGGCATGCTGAGAAGGCAATTGAGACTGAGTGTGGTAGCATGCCTATAATTGCAGCTCCTGGAAAGTTGTAAATAGGTGGATCACTATGAGTCTGACCTTGAACACCCTGTAAATCCTTCCCTAAAAAAAAAAGACTAAGACTGTATCAATAAAAGGAAAAGGTGCCACCCCCTTAACAGTACCATGAATGTAAATGAGAATTGATTGTACAGCCTGATTCATCTTGGTATGGAACAGACATCATTGTGTACTCTGGTTATTTCCTAGGAACTGTGAAATGCCATGTAAATACACTTTCAAAAATGAACACATAATTGTTACACATTGATAATTATGAAGAACAAAAATGAATGTGCTTATTGAACAATATGCTACCATGACAGAAATATGCTGGTGCAAGTTCTCATACCTATTGATCAGGTATTTAATACCTATTTAATCATATGATAATTAGCTTTGTTATAAGCTCTCTAAATCCAAGTGTACAATGTACAGTTTGAATTGAAGATTTAAAGAGTGAAGCCAGACCAACTCCTCCAGTGTTACCCACAGCTCAACCTTAGCTAGATGATATTGCTTTAAATTTTTAGCCTTATTTAATAAGGGTTAATTACCCCTTCCATTTAAAAGAAAAGATAAACACTGCATACCAGAAGGTACATCTGTTGCTACATGTTGCCATAAAACCTTCCAGCAAGGCTCTAAAATATGATGGGCATCAAGCTGTCTGGAATTTGTACCAATTTGGTATAAGGGGTAGTCCTTTCCCCGGAGTTTATTAAAAACTTCTGTTTTAACAGGGTGTGACTTATTTCCACCTCTCCATAAAGAGTAATTTTTAGTATATGTTTGTATTGGAAAAAAGCATTTTGAAGCTTGGTAACTTATGAGTTGTTTGTTTATTTATTGTATTTGGTACAGGGTCTCACTACCTTAGGGCCAGTCTGTGGTGCTGGGGATGGAAACCTGGTCCCTGTGCTTGCCTAAGCAGTTGCTTAATCTGCTGAGCTATCTTGCTGGCCCCTATAAGAATTGTTTAGAAAAATCTGTTTCATGAGTGTAAAGATCAAAATATGAAAGATACTCATCCTAGCAACTGAAGAAATAATGATGCCTAAAAGGAAAACTATAGTGCAGGTAATAGCCAGGCATGGTGGCTTACACCTGTAAGCCTGGCACTAAGGCTGAGGCAGGAGGTTGTCATGAGTTTGAGGCCAGACTGGGTTGTGTAGTGAGTTCAAGGCCAGTTTGAACCTGTAGTTCAACTGAGTTGAGTGAAACCCAATTTCAAAAGACACTCCCTCTGGGGGTGGGGGGGGGACTCTTCAAAATATAAAATGATGAACACCAGCACAGAAGGGCTGAGCAGCTTCCTCCGCATCTTCAGTGTTGTCTGGTGCCCACAGCCTGTGGCAGTCCGGAATTAGGTGCTGCTGAGCTTAAGGCTGCTGGCCCCAGTGGGGTGTCTCCCTGTGTCTGTGCAGAGCAGAAACCATAAAGTATCTGGGGGAGTGGGGTCATCTGCAGAGCACTTGGCCTTTTCCAGTTTGTTCCTTCATGTTGTCAGGGGTGCTGGGCAGCAGTCCTCTTGTCAGTTTCCTTATTGCCTGATGCCTGCTTGGCATTATTCCCATCCTGCTGTTGATGTCCACCAAGTGCAGGTGTGATTGCTAGAGACAGCGCTGGGCTCACACACGTCTGCTCTACCTGTTCTGTGGTTTCCTGGTCAGACCTGTTGAACACAGTGTGTGTTTAGTACAGGCATTATGTTCCCTGCTGCTGAATTCTGGATCAGAGCTCTCAGAATCCGACCCACTCACAATGTGACCCACCCTCCTCTTCTTACCATCCTTCTAGCAGTTCTGTCTTTTGAGCTTCCCATGACGCATTTGTGTTCCAGAAGTTCTTCAGCTGTTGGATAAAACAGTGGGTGGTCTATGTCAAGCAAGCATTGGTAAGCTCCTTAAAGGACTTAGTAAGGTCTCCAACATGAGCTGGAGATTGCTCTCTGGAAAGAGAAAGAACTGTTGTGGGACAAGTGTCGACGTTAGGTGTCTCCCCTGGCCAGTTCAGTGGCAGTAATTCCTAGTGACTAGAAGTTGACTGCTGAGTGAATGACTTTAGGAGCCATCCAAAATGAGTTCCCACAGACATTCTATTCATTTCTGGGTGTCTCCCTCAGCTGTCAGGCAACTCTGAAGTTGGCAAGTTCAGATATCCTTGTTCCCAGAGTGAGGTGTTAGCATTGTTTGTGTCTCGGTGAGTGTGGATGGTTCAAACCTTTCAGTGTTTCCTCCAGCAACCTGGAGCCTACCCAGAGACCAGCTCGAGGAAGAGCCATGCCTGAACTGCCACCCAGGTATTCTGTGATGCTGTATAGTTCTGAGCCTACAATGCCAGGAGACAGCAGGAACACAGAAGGGTGAGCCACCAGGGTCCCCAGTGTACTGCCCCAGCCAAGAGATAGGGTCTTTTGCCACTGGGGCTGTCCCCAGAGCAGAGGAGCTTTTGGAGAAAGGGTAGCCCCTCACCCAGCCCATGTGAGCTCCCAATTCCTGTGTAAGGCCACCACTCCTGGCTGTGCAGCTATACATCGGCTGGAAGTGAGGCCCGGCAGGTGCTGTGCTTACACCCCAGGCCACCGTGTGTTCCTGTGCCCTGGACCTGGAGCCAGCCTGCAACAAGCTTTGTGACAGTGGGAGAAACCTGCTGCCAGATGTGCTGGCCAACTTTGGATGTGTCATCCTTTTAATAGATACACAAGAGCAAATACTCAGACCCACCTAAGCAATGAGCTCCTGCCAAGCTGTAGTTCCTGGTCCCTCAGCACCTGCAGTTCCTCATCTGTACTGTAGTGACCTCGCAAGGGCACTAGGGAACACTCGTGCATCCCTGACACATGGCCAGTGTGTGAGGGTGGCTGCTAACTCGAGTGACATCGTGCAGTGGTTCACAGGCTAATTCCAAAGCATGACTGTATTTTCTATACCTGGTGTTTGATGAAGAAAAGTGAATCATTTAAAATGATTTTTGTAGGCCAGGAAGATAGCTCAGCGGTCTAAGCACCTGCTTGGCAAGTGCAAGGACCCGAGTTTAATCCCTGGTAGTGCATGCCCTACTAACCCCATAACCCCAGGTGCATCATGATGGCCACTGAAACTGGGCATGGTGGTGCACACCTGTAATCCCAGTGTTGGGTGCTGGGGAGGCTGAGACCAGAGGATCACTACAAGTCCAAGCTGCTTTAGTGAGGCCCTGTACCAAATATATTTAAAAAATAAAATAAAATGAAATGAAAGTCTAGATCGTGGCTGCCCTTCAGGCCCTACATGACAGTGGGCCACATCTAGTCCTGTTCTCAGGCTTCACAGCCCTGGGCATTCATCTGCCCTGTCTGCTGAGATTGGTGCATCTGAAGAGATCAGTGAAAACACTTCCACATAGGCCATGCGCTGGTCTCCAGGACAGTTAATAAGTATAAGACAGTCGTGAGGTCAGTATAGGTAGTTCTAGGTACTCAGAAGGCTGAGGTGGGAAGCTCTCTTGAATGGAAGCATTCAAGATGACAAGCCTAGGCAACATGGGTTGTGGGGGACCACCTGAGCAGCTCTCCTTGAAAGAAAAGCGACTGTCTTCATTTTGACTGAGTCTGATCCTGTTTCCTCATATTGTTATGTACAGAGCTGGCTAGGACTTTTGTTTATCCTTTAATTGGCCTTAAGCAATGTGTATTGGTCTAGCTGAGATGCTGGTGAGTCTTTGAAGGTGGCATGTATGTTTTCCTGGTAAGCCTGCTGCTCCTTAATGTGAGCCAGGTGAAGACAGGATGGTAGGGATAATGCTCCGCCCACTGCCAGCTGGGATCCAGCCCGAAATAGAGGCTGTGACTTCCTGGGGCTTGAAAGACTACATCAAAGCTGAAGCCCTAGACTTCCCAAAACATTAAATACTATATAATGCAGATTACTCTCTCTTCATATCCTCTCTGCATATGGCAGAGGTAAATGTAGGCCACCCACCTAGCTCAGCTCACAGTAGTCACCTACTTCCCACAATTTTCAGTCAATCCTCAAGCCACTCCTCCACTGAATAAAAACCAGGTGAGGCCCTGGGTCGCTCTCTTGGTTCCAAAAAGCCATATCATGGCAGGACTTAGAGCCCCTCGACTCCCCGATGATTAAAAATATAATTTAGTGTCCTCATTTTCGCCGTGGGTTGCATGGAAAGTGGTAGATTGGAATCAACTTGATGGGATTCCAATAATGTAACTTGGGATTACAAATATTGGTTTCTTAGACTGAGACGAGGACCAAAAAGTGTCTCCTACAATGGGTGACCCCTGTCTCAAAGAAAAAAAAAAGTGCCCTCAGGTAGTTTTTATCTTGATCAGGGAGAGAAAGAAAACTTCTCCCCACACTTTTCACTTTCAAAAGCCAGTGGCTGAATGTGCTCCAGCACATTGTTTACATTTATCTCCTAGGAAGAGGAAATCACCTCAGGGGTTAGCCTTGAATCCTAGCAAGGGCAGTGTGAAGTAATCTCAGCTTCAGGTAGTTTCAGAGATTTCTACAAGGTTGGGTGAAACTTTTGAATCTGTAGATACAACAATCTAGAAATATTTGGAGGAATGTGGTCTTGCAGGTACACACCTATAATCCCTGCACTCATAGGCTGAGGCAGAAAGATTACAGTTTGAGGCCACTCTGAGCTATAATCATAGTCAGTTCAAGGCCAACCTGCACTACAAAATGAGACCCTGCTCATACTACAGCCTGTCTCTTCCAGCGACTTTTACAGTGTAAAATCATGTGGTGAGGCAGGTCTAAGGTGGAAACCATGGGAATTCACTTAGGTGGGCATGAGGTGGGACGATAGTATGGTCAACTATGGTCAACGGTAGTATCACAAGAGATCACAACCATAGATCATAAGCACCATTGCTCAAGTAAAATTGATTAAATTGGAATCAAGCAGGGAAGCAAGTCACGTAGCAGGCAGGCACGAATACAGTACAGGGTTTCTTCATTTTGGGGATTGGGTTAGTGACTCTTTAGGGCTCTTTCAAGGTGATTGTTGCCTATTTAGAATATCAACCAATCCCTGATATCCATCCCTAGGGGAAGTTACTTGTCTGTTGTATTTGTTTGCTGTTTTGTCTGGAGGTCTGGCCCACAGTGGGAGTATCTGTCTCTTTTCAAAGTTGCAGTCACCTGGTCTTCCATATTGTCTCCTCCAGGGCCCTGCCCTGTCTGACTGCCTATAATATTTCTATCTAATTTGGCTACCTACCACAGTGCTACTTTACTGATTTTCATTTATCACAGAAGTGTCTGGAATATAACCTCCATGATGACTGAGGGACCACTGCTAAGGACAATTCTCTATCTGTGAGCTCTGTGTCCCTGTTAACTGATACCCTTGGGTGGGTTTGAGCATAGCTGACCTCCAGCTTTATAAGATGACACAACTGAGACCAGAGGGAAGCATTCTGTACACATGCACACACACACACACACACACATATGTGTGCTTGTGTAACATTATGTGTCCAAGTGTGAGTAATTCAAGAGTTATGTATTCAGTTTTAAGCTTCTTGGATTCTTTCTCATTTTTTTTTTTTTTTTTTTTTTTTTTTTTGGCGATGGCAGGCTTTAATCGTTCTCCAGGTTGTGCCCCTCTCATTTTAACAAGTTGTTTAAGAAAATTATATTTTTTCCTGCTAAGGAGAAGTCTGAGTAATGAGAACATGAGCTGTGTGGAGACAGCATGCTTAACAAGGGCTGGCAGTGAGAAGATGAAGGTCCTGTGGAGTGCATCACAGCAGTGTCTTGTGGGCCTCACTGCTGACATTTGCCACGGGCAGCTAACTTGCAAAATGGGGAGATGCAAACTTCTCCCCACACTAAGGCCATCACAGACTTATCAGAGTGAGCCTTTCCCAGTGCTTGGTGCGGTCCAAGAGAGAAGTTTCTATTTGTAACCCCAGGGAAAGTTACTGGAATTCCATCCAGTTAATACCAGTCCACCAGTGCAACCCATGGCAAGAATAAAGACACTAAGGCGTAGTTGTAGTTCTGGTGCTGAAGGGGTCCAGATAGGATGGTAGCTAAGCAGAACCAAGCCTCCACCAGAGCTTCAGAGGCTTGGCTCCTGGGCCACCCGGCTTGTCAGTAAGCTAGGTGAGGGCCAGGGAGATAGCTCAGCATCATAAGCACCTGCCGGGCAAGTGCAAGGTCCTGAGTTAAAAAAAAAAAAAAAAAAAAAAAAAGAATTCCCAGTTGTCATGTAGCTGCTCCCTCAGCAGCCACTTCCATGAGCTTTGTTGTCTTAAGGAAGCTAGGAGAACCTGGAGATGTGTGGAGGAGGAGACCTATGTATGTTTGAAGGTGAAATGGGCCAATACTAGACAGAAATATGGCCCAGACAGACAGAATGGGCCCAGGCAGCTTTGAGATGGAGTAGGTGAGGGCTGGGGAAGGTAAGCCCAAGGGAGCTTTGCCTCTCTCTGCCTTGTCCTCTCTCCTGAGGCTGTTGTGGAGAGGAGGGCTGGAGAGGAGCCTCCAGGGGAAGCCACCTGTATCCTAGCACCCCAGGCTGTGGGGCTGAGCTGGAGCCTGTGCCCCCTGGAAGCAGGAGTCATGGAGATAACATGGGTGCTGCCACGGGTTGGCGGCTGGAAGTGTGCCCAGGTGGGATGTTTATGTTGCAGGGATTTCGTTGTCATTTAGAGCTAGTTTACTGAACATATTAGGTGCTCTTCTCTGCACTTTAGTGGTGTTCAGTGGCCTGAAGAAGTGACAGCTGCATCACACCCCCGTGCCAGGTGCCAGGGACCCAGAACAGCTCTGCACATGAGGTGTGTGGTGACAGGAGCTGGGTGTGGATCTGGGGGCTGCTTATCTGTGATGGAGCCCTAATCCATGGCTCGGGGGTTGTGGAGAGTGCCTGGCATGCAAGTGCTCAGCCTGTGACAGTTCCAAGGTGGCACCGATGTACACTGGTGGCTTGCATAGGGCTGGGTGAGAGAAATACGGGGGTGACTAGACTAAGTCTATTGACAGAAGGCTTCTCAGGGGACTTTAGTCTCCAGAGTGGAGCTTTCTTGGGGGCATCCTTCTCTGGGATGCATCAGAAGTTATGTTTTTTGTACCTACAAAAAACAAACAAACAAACAAAAAATAAAATAAAATAAAAGAATAAAATATTAAGAAGCTTCTACCTGAAAAAAAAAAAAAACCCAAAATCACACACACACACTGGCCCTGCAGCTTCTTAGCTCTCATCTCCCTAAGTGTTACTTAACGGTATGACAAGCAGTGGGCTTAAAGAGAAGCCCTGGGTGCAGTTGCTTGTTTTTATTGGCACAGGTCTTGCTATATAGCCCAGGCTGGCCTAGAACTTGAGGAAGTCCTTCTGTCTCAGCCTCCTAAGTGCTGCACTCATAGCCATAGGCATGCACCACTACACCCAGCAGCACCCTGGATTTTCATCTTATTTATTTATTTTTCATGAGACAGTGTCTTGTTATATAGCTCAGGCTGTTCTTGAACTCATCATGTAACCCAGGCTGGCCTTAAACTCACAATGGTTAGCTAGGTACTGGCTGCAGAGTGCTGTCAGTGCATGCTCCAGGGCTTCTGTCCTGCAGTGGGCCTTACCACAACCAGTGTGAAGGGTGCTGTAATAATTGCTTTTTGAGACAAAACCTTTTTATTGTCTTTTTGAGGCAGGGTCTCCCAGTGCAGTTTAGGCTGCCTTAAGCTCACTTTGTAGCCTAGGCTGGTCTCCAACTCGCAACTATCCTCTTGCCTCAGCCTACTGAGTACAGGGATTATAGGGTATACTACCATGCTTCGTTTCAGTGGCCAGCACAAAGGGCCAGCAGTATAGCTCAGTGGACTAAGCATTTGCTTAGGTAAGCGCAGGACCTGGGTTCAATCACTGGCTCTGCATGCTGCCCTGCTGGCCCCGCCTTCAGATGTGCTGAGCCAGCGATTGAGTCTGGGTATGGTGGCCTTCGCTTATAATCTCAGCACTAGGGAGACAGAAATCAGGAGGATCACTATGAGTCTGGGCAGTGTAGTGAGACCCTGTGTCCCACACAGTGGCCAGCACAGCACACCTTGGGGTTCCAGGACCTGACACAGCACATGGTACTGGGGATCAAACTGAGTTCCTTGAGGCATGCACTTTTGCCGCCAAGCTATCTCCCCAGACCCCTAATTTTGAGACTGGGTCTGATGCATATTTGGAGTTAAGGGACTGGGTGGTACCAATTACAATATAACATCAAGTTTCCGTTCATCCCTCAGGGAAATATGTAAGTCTGGCCACTGTGATTTTATTTTATTTATTTATAGTCAGGGTCTCACTAAGCAGTTAGAGCTGGCCTCTTAACTCCCAGGTGATCCTCCTGCCTCAGCCTATCAAATGCTAGGATCACAGGTGTGCACCACCACATATAGCTGGGTGATTTTAATCTCTAGGCCTTGCCCTTTTCAGATAGACCTCCAGGCCACAGTTCTGATGTATCTGTCTTTCTCTGGTTCCTTGTACAGTCAAGTCCCTCTCTGACAGTATATTATTCATTGTTATTAATGTAGCTGCCTATCAGATGACAAGTGTAGCCTCACTATTTACCATTTCTAAACTGTGCTCTAAAAGTGAACTAGACTTTCATTATTCTTCAGAATAGGGAGTTGTGGCTCTGGTCTCTGCTGCTACTGTGCAGACTAAGTGGGAAAGCAGAGCTCACCCAGGAGAGTCAGGCAGAAACTTTGTGTCCTCCTTAGTCCCATGGGCCTTTTCCTTCAGTTTTCATTCTTTGCTCTTTTTCATGGGAGCTGGACCCAGGGCTTTCACACCGCTATATTCCCAGCCCAGTTTTAATTTTGAGACAGGGTCTTGCTAAATCCTCCAGCCTGGCCTGGGACTTGTGATCCTCCTGCCTCAGCCTTCTAGAGTGCTGGGGTGACAGGTGTGGGCCACTACTGCTGGACTGCTGACTTCTTTACTCCCTAATCGCTGTTTCCTGGGCACCCACGCTAGGCAGTGTTATCTCCTATGGGCCCTGTGAGACTTAGAGCCTTTGACTAAACCTGCCTGCCTTTTACCTGTAAGAGGCTAGGAGGAGCCAGGTGGTGGCCACCAGGTCAGAAGCTGGATATGTGGCCTTGAGCTGTGTGGAGCCAGTGACCTTCCAGCTGGCTGTCCTGGGTGGCGGGGCACCTGGAGTTAGACACAAAGAAGTGAGCCCGACTAGTCCTGGGAGGCATGTGGTGTGAGAATGTGTCACTCATGGGAGGATTAGTCAGGATGTGCTGGGCATTTTGTTAAACACTCGGTAACTTCCTCTAGGGAATTACCGGGCTGAGTAAGTCGTGGTCCCAGTCTGTACCCACTCTGCTGCTGTCAGAACACGGGAGCTCCTCAGACAAACGCCCAGGTCACCCCGGCGCCAAGGTCACTAGAAGGTTGGAGTGTGCGAGACGCAGGTGACCGGTCAGGGAGCCCAGAGGGCCTGGGTCCCTGAAACCTCTGGTTTTTGAAACTCCCGTGTGGAGGGTGGGACGGAGGCGCGCGCCCCGCCGTTTTGCTTTGTCACCCTGACTGCGTGCGCAGAGCAGGCGAGCGCGGGGCGGGGCTAGCAGCGGCAACTAGGAGGCGCCGGGCCCGCGGGGCAGGCCAGTCGGCGTCCGGCCCGGGCCGGGGCCAGAGCCAGACAGGGGTCCGTGTCCGTCGCGGGGCCCTGCGCCGCCGCGCGCGGCTAGGTGAGCTCGCGGGGACGCGCCGCGGATACTTGGGGGGGGGGACACCGACCTGACTGTGGGCGGGGTGGGCCAGGGGAGGTGCGGGACAGGTCGACCTCTTGCGGGGCGCGCACCCTACGCGGGCCGGGCAGGGCTTCAGGCGAGGGCTGGACCCCGTTCCCATGTGGCACTCTGCCTATCTGTGCCTCGGTGTCCCCATGCGCGTGGTGGAGGCAGTGCAGTGTTGAGTGCGCTGTCGGGGTTCCCTGCGGCCTCGCGCTCCCGCAGGCTCTGCGTGCGTAGCCCTAAGCCGGAGCGAGTCGGGCTCTTCGTGCGCCGCCGCTTCCTCTGCGGAGGTTTCCGAGTTCCGGGCAGACCTGCAGAGCGGGGCGGGTCATTTCGGCGCGCCTGGCCAAGCCAAGCTTTCCTGCCAGCCTCCGGGCCATGCTTTCCCTGCCCGCGCACGTGCTTACCACCCTTGCCCTTGTCTCCGGCAGACTCGGCCTGTGAGTGGCGAGCGAGCCTGGAGCGCGCGGGTCGCCGGAAGCCCCGCCCGCCGGGCAGCACGCAGCCTCTTTGTGAGCTGAGGTTCAGGGCTGTGGATCGCAAAGGCTGAGGGCGGCGGGGTTGGGCCGAACTGCGGGCAGGTAGGAGAAGCCCCTGGCTGGGTCGGGCCAGATGCCCTGGGACGCTGCAACAGGGAAGGGCCGTGCGCATATGTCGATCAAGGCTGATCACACCTGCGTGCGTTTTAGAGTTGAGAGGGACAGGAAGTGCGAGTCCATCCTCATCTTTTAATATTACCTTTCACAGAATCCTTTGTGCCTCGTTTACCCTTCTTCCTTCGGTTAGTGCAGCAACTTAAATGGGCCAGCGCTGTGTAATCTGCTTCTGATGATTTGCTTTGGAAGTGTTCTGGCTTCCTCTATGTCCTCCCAACCCCCTCCCAGGGTGGTACCCAGTCACCTGGGGCTCCCAGGAGAACATCCAAGAACCACAGGGTGAGGTCACTCCCCACCTGCTGCCCTTTCTCTGGTGGTGGCGCCTGTGGCTGGCGGTGGCAGTCCTCCTGGGCCACCCCTAGGGGCAAGGAGAGGCTTCGCACACCTTGTGGGATGCCAGGGCGTCACGTGGGTGCACCTGTCTTGGGGTTTACAGTGTTGTAAACCATTCCTGTCTGTGTAATCTCTGAGAAACAGAAGGTTGCTGTCTTGGAGGCAGACCTGCAGCCTGGTTTGTTGAGATGTGTGTGCACTTTGGAAAGTTATTAACGTTTATTCACATTTTTATTTGCTACCTTTTCTTGCTTCTGAAAGAATCGTATTTATCTGTTTTGAAGAATGAGTGTTCCTACACTCATGGAGCTAGATATCAGAGACACAGCAAATTAATAGGAAAGGAAGGTAAGGTAAGAAAGCTGTAGTTAAGGTAATTGTGTTACTCAAGGTTAGTTTGCAAGCAAAGTGAGACAGGCCTATAGATGGTTTTTTTTTTTTATGTGATTACATTCTCTTTACCAATGTTGTAAATTTACATTTATAAAATTATACAGACATTTCATTTAATAATCTTGTTGATGGTACTGGTTTTAATGTCAGTGGGACCAAAAAGAATCACTTTTTATAAACTTCACACTTTATTGATAAGTTCTGACATTTGTCAATTTTTTTTCCTGGTACTGGTACTGAGTCCAGGGTATCATAGGTCCTGGTCAATCATGCTCTACTTTTGAGATACACCCCCAACTCCCTTTTTAATTTTTCTCTTTTTGAGATAGAGTATCTCTATATAGGCCAGGCTGGCCTTGATCTCGCAAGGTAAATTGTTTCCTTCCTGTTCTTGCAGTGATCCTCAACCTCTTGAGGGCTGGCATTACGGGGGTATGCTGCCATGCCTGGCTCAATATCTTAGTTTTTTTTTTTTTTTTTTTTCTTTTAAATATATTTACTAAAGGGTCTACAGGGTCTCACTACACAGATTGGACTCATAGTGATCCTCTTGTTTTCAGTGTTGGCATTACAGGCGTGCCACCATTCCCAGTCTCAGTGCACCCCAGCAGTAGGCCAGCACTGCATGCTGGGGGCTGGCGATTGAACCCTATTCCCTGTGCCTACCTAAGCAGGTGCTTTAGTCCACAGAACTATCCGGCCAGCCCAGTATCTTAGTTTTTAAGGCAAGATTACGTGTCCTGGGTGTCTCCAGGATTCCAGTTTTGAAGCCACTGGTATAAAAGGCTTGGCTGGTTCTAAGGGGAGAAGCAAAGCGAATGCTCCAGAACTTCATTGGCTGCTGTCAGACAGGCAGGACTAGAATGTGCCACACGGGGCTTAAGTCATTTCTTCACAGGACAGCAATAGAGGAGATGACTGTAGGCAGAGCAGGGCATGAACACCCAGTGACCCAGGTGTCACAGGCTTGGTGGCCCCAGGGTCTAGCTGTGAGGGAAGACAGTGAAACAAAGGCTCTCAATCCAGCTTCTGGAGTTACAGACACCAGCTCCTAGCAGGTACCACAATGAATGGTCATTGCATGAATAACTTGCTGCCAAACCCACCCAGGACACGGAGGCTGGATTCTTTTGGTTTCTTCTGGAGCCCGGTAACTCTCTTTGGGGCAACTTTTTAAATTGTTTTACTGGTTGCCTGGGTCAGGCTGAGACCTGAGGCCCCCCTGGCTTACCTTGGAGGGAAGAAGGGGCTATAGGCTGACACTAGTGCCTGTGCTGAGATCAGGACTTCACTGGCCTGGAACTGGTTGGGGGGGGACCCAGGGCGCCTTCCACCCACCCTGGTGGGTGACATCCAGCCCTCTTCTGTGTCTCCTGTTCATGTAGCCCTCTGTTCTGGTCCTGTCTGTCCCCACAGCTCCCCGAGCAGCCTCTGCTTGTCCCTAGCCTGCCTACTGCCTCCTACCTCCTACCCACCCCTGCCTGGTGTGCTGCTGCAGGCGTGGAACACGCTTGCGCCCTTGGTCCCCATGCTTACCTGCCCTCGTCTTGCCCTCTGCTCCCTCCTGACTCTCCTTCGGCCACACTTCTGTCTCTAACAGTTTGATTGGTACCCAGATCTGGGCAGTGCTTACTCCTCTGTGCCCCACAGCACTCTGGGCTAGGATGGGGGCACAGTGTTGGTGCTGAGGAGAGGAAAGGGGCCTGTGCTGAGGCAGAGGCTATTTCCTCCCTGCACAGCCCAGGTATCCCAGCATGGGGTGGGTCAGCCAGCCTTGCCGATAGAAAAGTGGGGGTCTTGATGTCAGAGGAGTAGTCCTGGGTCCCACAGTTGGTGACCTCTGCCCAGCCTGGGCCTGTTTTCCTGGCCCTGGCTTTGTGGTGCCTACTGGGTGGCAGTTGTGTGGCCTGTGGTGCTAGCCTTTGGAGCAGAACTGCATTGCACTGTGCCTGCCACCTGAGAATGACACTGGCCTCTGTTGCTGCATGGCACTCAGTACCTGCTTGCAAGAGCCAGTGGCTGTGGGGTGGGGTCCTTTCAAGGAGGTACTCTGATCTCTGAAGATGGCTCAGAAGTCGCAAGTTCAGAGCAGCTTCTCCTTAGCATGTTAGGAAGCAGTTCTGAACTTCACTTGGTGACACTAGCACTTCGTCCCTTGAACATGTACAGGTCTGCAGGGAGCTTGTCATTCAGGTCTGTGCTGCCACAGGCACTGGCAGGGCAGTGGGCAGGCTGGGATGGGTGGTGGTCACTGCCCAATTCAGTGGTACTCAGTCCCGCTGCAGCTTGTTTCCTGGATACCCTGGCAACACCGACTGGAGGTCACCAGGGCCCGCTCAGTGTCTTGACCAGGAAGCCTGTGTTTTTCTTGCCTCGCCCCAGGAGGTGCATTATGGCTTGGCACAGATGGCATGAAGCCCGCAGAGCAAGGGTGGTGGCTTTCTGAATGCCAGGCTGTTTCAGTGGGTGGGTGTAAGTTCCATGTGACCTCAGGCTAGTGGTTCTTCACTGCCAGTGGTGCTGGCTGTGACTCCAACTTGTGGGAGGTCCTGGGTCCCTGCACTGCAGGTGACATAGTGATGATGAGGGCCTCTTAGCTGAACAAACAAAATCATTGTTCAAACCCTCTTTGATTGAACACTGAAATTTTTAAAGATTCTGCTGACTTTGGGAGCCATTTGTAAGAAAAATAAACAAAATAATTCTGCCTGTAAACTCAGACTCAATGGCTGTGCTCCAGAATGGCTGAGAGAAGTGTATCCTTCAGAACTGAACACTTAGGCTGTGTGGCATAAGTACCTGCAAGTGCAAGGTCCTGAGTTCAATCTTCTATACAAAAAAACAAAAACAAAAAAAACAAAAAAAGAAAAAAAAGAAAACCTCAACAAACTAAGCCCTTGCTTAGGTAAGCACAGGGGTCAGGGTTTGATCTCTGGTTCTGCATGCCGCGCTGGTCCTGCCTTCAGGTGTGCTGAGCCTGCGATGGGGTCTGAGCATAGTGGTGCTTGCCTGTAATCCCAGCACTAGGGAGGTAGAAATCAGGAGGATCACTACGAGTCTGGGCTATGTAGAGAGACCCTACACACACACACACACACACACACACACACACACACAGAGAGAGAGAGAGAGAGAGAGAGAGAGAGAGAGAATTGAATAATATAATTGAAAGCTTAGTAGATTTAAAGTTTTTATTTTATGGCAAATATCTTTTCATTGGTAGTTTCTGTGGGACATATTTCTTTATTCCTCCTTACTGAGTTGACCTTTATATCAGTATTTGTTCCTAAAGCTAGGAGTAAAACTACTGATTTGTTGCAAGCTTTTTGTTTTAGTATCTATTGTTTATTAAGCACATGCAGCCTGTGGGTAGTCATGACTCATAAGTCTCTATGTATTAGCTGGAGTGTAGCTGCCCCATCGCAAACCACTCATTCATCTCACAGTTGGTGCCCCAGCTGACTCCGGAGGCAGTGAGAGCTGAGATAGCCAGTGTAGGACGCAATTAGGAGCTGACTGGAGCCCACAGTGTCTGCTTCCATAGTCCATTTCTCTAGAAGCTCATTTTAAACACAGCTGCCTTGATCACAGCCAAGTTTACTTGTAATACATATGAAAACCAAAGAGTGCAAAAAGAAAAAAATATATATGTATATATGATAGAAGAGGAAGTGGACCTCCTGTGCCAAACTGTGGCACTGTAGGCTCACCCTACCTCATAGCTCAGGATTTAATAGGTGCTCTGCTGGGTCTAGAGAAGAGCAGTGAGGAGGAGAGGGGAGGAGAGGACTAGAGCCTGTAGGGAGGGTTAAGCCTTTGGTATTCTGGAGCAGGATGAGGAGACCTGTTGGAGTGTAGAGGTCTCCTAAGAATGCACTTGGGACAGACTTGCCCTACAGTGAGCCCCACGCAGAGGTTAGGGGCCCTAGGTGAGTCCTTCCCTGGCCTGGCCTTGCCTTTGTAGGGGGCTCACAGTATTTGGTGAGCATCAAGGGTTGGGGGAAAGAGTGTTCTGAACGCTTCAATTGGAACTACTGAGGAAGGGGCTGGAAAATAACACACAGGAGAAAGAGAGTGGCTGAGGCTGCACTGCAGGAGCTGCAGACAGGAGAAGGAAAAATGGAGGCCACCTGAGCTCAGGGCTATGCGGAGGACCAGCTGCCCCAGGAAGCAGCCTTCAGAGCCTCATGGAAGGAACAGTGTGTTTCTCTTTGCAGTGGTAGAAGAGTTCCCCAGTGTAACTTAAAATTATGGATTGCCATAGGTAATAATAAGTGGACCTTATGTTAGAAAATCACTTTTAATCATTTGAAGATTCACAGATGTAAACACATTGAAGTGACTAAGGGGAAAAAAACCATTAAATTTGAGATTGCTTTACTTTGTAGCAAGTCTATAATCTTGTGCTCAACAGCTGGGTTTTCAAGGGTAGAGTATGAGTTTCTACGTGGGCCTTTCTGAACATGAACCACCTCAGTGTCTTGGAGTGTCCAGAGACCTGGATAGCGAAGAGTGACTGCAGGGCTGGAGGTCACAGTTTAAAGATGCAATGCTGGTTTTAATGCTGTTCTTCTGAGCAGGCTGAGTGGCCTGCTACCTTCCCAGAAGCCCCTGCAGATTCTGAGTGATACTTTTGAGGTAGGTTGGGAGAATGAATATATTTTCTAAAGCATTTAAAATTCTTAGATGAAAGGCTTTGCGTGTAGGAGAGAAGGATGGAAGAACCCCTAATTTTTTTTTTTTTTTTTTTTTTTTTTTTTGCTGTACCGAGGATTGAATTCAGGGCCTTGCGTTTGCCAAGCAAGCACTTATTCTACTGAGCTTATCTCCCTGGCCCCAGGACCTCTAATATTTTGGAGCTTTTGTATCAGTTGCTTTTATTATAATCATTTATTTATTAATTTTTGGCAGAACCAGGGATTGACCTCAGGCCTTTGCACTTGCCAAGGAAGCACTTATTCCACTGAGCCATCTTCTTGGCCCCTGTTATTATATTTAAAATTAGTATCTTGAGCTCCTGAGAATGCAGCCCACTGGAAAAGCAAACCTTTGCTCTGGAGCTAGAAATTCTTTTTCTTTTTGAATCAGGATTGAACTCAGGACCTTGCTCTTGCCAGGCAGGAGCCTAGAATTCTTAATTGTTTTCACCAAAGATGTGAAACAGGCTTAAATGTTCGTTTGAAACAGGCCAGACTGGGGAGAGTATGTTTGAAGTTTTAAAGCCAAGTTTTTGTCTTTGAAAATCTCGCAGCCTATAATGGAACAGTATGCTACCATGTGTTCATGCACAGGTAGCCATAATGTATTGTGTTGGTAGAAAGCACGTTTCTTCCTGAATTGCTCCTATGTTATTTATTTTTGAGATGCCCAGAGTGGCTTCTTGTCCACTTTCCTGTGGGGATTTATCCCCGATGTTGATACCACTCTGGCTGCTTGCATGGAGAAACTGGACACATCTTCTTTAAGGGACCATGCTGTCCTGCAAGAGCAGTGTGAGCCACTGATGGGACAGAAGCGGGGCCTCTTAAAAACAAAACAAGCAGGATGGGGTGGGAGACTGTGTCACGGCTGTCTAGAAGTGTTTTTTTAAACTGGAAGCCCTAGCTGCCTTTAAAGGCAGTCACTCCCCGCAGGCCAAGCCCTTCCTCCGCTGGGCACTGGGCAGACTGGCACCCTCTGTAAGGGGTGGGGAGGGGCAGTATGTAAAGTGAGGGTGGGGCGACCTCTGTCCAGTCCCCTCCCTGCTTGCCCCTCTTTAGTGCGCATGTGCAGTCCCTGCTCCTGCCTTCCGGCAGTTAGGACACCGTTGCCTGTAGTCGAAGGGGGTAGTGTAGAAATGGCAGGTGGCCAGGCTTTCCTGAGGGAACTTGAGGTGAAAGCAGAGGAGTTGTACAACGAGGACGCTGACCTAGACGACGGAAGCCTGAGCCCGGGCAGCTTCGCTGCAGTCTTCCAAGAACCAGTCAATGAGGAGCTGTGCCGTCACATCCGCCAGCAGTACCGGCAGCTTATGGACCGTGTGCAGCACGACTCCATCACTGGTGACTCGCTGTCCGAGGCTCTGGAGGAGGCCAGTGTGCTTTTCGATGGCGTGAGCCGCCCACGGGAGGCCGCGCTTGATGCACAGTTCCTGGTCCTAGCCTCGGACCTGGGCTGTGAGAAGGCGCGGCAGCTCAACAAGGATCTGCACCTGTTTAACGTGGTCGCCTTCAGCGAACTGCTGCTGGCCTTCGCCGGCCTGAGCTGGCTGGAGGTGGCACAGGAGCAGAGCCAGGGCGGCGATGACTTGGTCCTGGCCTTCTGGGGCACTGTGCAGCGCGAGGCCACTGCATGGCTGGCGCAGACCGAGACCTTCCACTTCCTCCTCAGCGCCTTCTGGTCCCGGCCTGGGGCGGAGCCTGCAGCCCGGCCCCGAGAGCGGGCCCACAGGCTGTGCAGAACCAACATGGGCCCGGCCATGCCCACCAAGCTGATGCGCCTGGACCAGAGCGCCCTGCAGGAGACCACGGAGCGTGAGGTGGAGCGTGTCCTGGGGCTGCTGCAGGTCTACTTTCGCAAGTACCCCGACATGCCTGTGTCCTACTTCAAATTCGTGGTGGACCCACATTCCTTTGCGCGCACAGTGGAGAACATGTTTCATGTGTCCTTCATCATCAGGGACGGCTTTGCGCAGATGCGGCTGGACCAAGACCGGCTGCCTGTGCTCGAGCCAGTGGACAACACTCCCACGGGTGATGACGACCCCAGTAGCAGCGGCTGCAAGCAGGGAGTGATAACCCTGAGTTTACAGGACTGGGAGAACATTGTGGCCACATTCGAGATCTCCCAGGCCATGATCACTAGTTGATAGTAAAGGTTTCCGAGGTGCCGCAGCCTATTTTGTGTTTTTCAGAGCACATGCTGTATCTCCAGCGTATAATTTATAAGGTCATGATCTGTTATTAAAAATCATACCAGCCTGCTTATGGGAATTTTTTTTTTTTTTTTTGGAAATTTTTTGAATGCTCTATCATTAATAAAAATAAGTTCTGTCCAGGGGTGGTGGTGCAGGCCCATAATTCCAGCACTCAGGAGACCAGGAATATGAGGCTGGTCTAGATTACATAGTGACACCGTCTCCAAAAATGAAAAAAAGTTCTGAATTTCATCAGTTAAAATACTGGGTTGGGTGCCATGGGTCAGTTGAGAGCCCATCTATGTGGAAGGCTGAGGTGGGAGGATCCAAGTTCCAGGCCAGGTTAGGCAATTTAGAAAGACCCCATCTCAGAAATCACAGGGCTGCGGGTATGGCTTAGTGGTACACAAGTCCTGGATTCTGTCTTTGTTGTCACCCCCTGTGGGGAGATTCTGCACTGCTCCTGGGTCAGAATGAACCACAAAAGGCTCAACATCTTCTGTACTAGGCTGAGGACCAGTGGGCAAAGAATAAAGAAAACTTGGGAAGGCAGTTAATAGACATTAGATGGAAAAAAAAAATGCATGCTACAGTGCATCAGAAAGAGTGGTACTCATCCTGAACAATTTCTGTGAGTGGAAGTAGCATCCACTCCAGCCTGAAAGGTGAGCAGGAACTAGACGGTGGAGAGGGCCTTGGAGGCGGGGACAGATGGGGCAGGGTGGAGTTGTGAAAAGGCCCAAGAGCACCAGCAGCTTCAGGAGACAACTATTCTGAGAGTTGTGTCTGTGCTATTAGTATCTTTAGAGGTGGAAGAAATTGTCGCATGAAAACATGCTGCTGAGTTGCCTTACTGGCTAATATCTTCTCTGTTCCAGGTTTCTCTTTATAGGTTGTCCTTCAGACTCTGTAACCTCATTTAACAATTTTTTTTTGGCCTGGAAGAGAAGTCAGTATTAAATAGGATTTAGGAGTTGGCATTGGGACCCTTGTTGCCAAAGTTGGACACCACATGGCTGAATGCTAGTTGTACTGGATCTGATGCTTAGCCAGGGCTATCCCTGTCACCCTGGTTAAGTCACCTTGGGGGTTTGACCTCTCACTTTGCCACCCCGGGCTGGGAACCATGGGCTTCACCTCCAGGCATGTGACCTGGGCTTCCACTGCATGCTGACCTAGGGTGCCCTCATTCTCCAGTGCAGTGCCAGCCATAAGCACCACTTGGTCTTCCTGGGCAGTGCCCTTCATCCACTGAGGCTACTTGAACCTTGATTGGGGACCATCTCCTGACCAGTCACTCTGAGGGTGTATATGTCCCAGTGAGGACAAATAGCTGGCCGAATGGTGGACCTAGCTGCCAACTCCATGAAGGCGAGAAAGGGAGAAGCTAGGGCATGCAGTCCTCACTGCCTGCCGCTGTCACACCACTACAGCAGCTTTGAGTACTTCTTCCAGTTTTGCAGGTATTGCTGGGAGAGGCAGATGTGAGGAGAAGAACAGTCCACCAGCCACTGGTGGCCGGTGCCCAGGCCGTGGCCTGGGGGCTCCTCTGGGAGACACCACTACCGCCATAGCACATTTGGTATTTTCATAGTACAAAAGTGCAGTTGCCTTCTTCAGCCTAATTCTCTGCAAGTCAGCTGTGGAATTTGGCAGCAGGCTTGACAGGAATTACCGTAGCAGATGAATTACTGTTACAGAACATTGCATAGATAGAAAACAGCACTTCTCACTAATTTTAAAAAGTCTAACAAGTATATTTATGTTAACCTAGTGGGCATATTGATATTGTAAAATGTATTGGTATTTTAAAACTTTTTGTTAGTCTTGATTTTTTTTTTTTTTTTTTTGTCTTTTTGAGACAGGGTCTCACTATGCAGTTCAGGCTGGCCTTAAGGTCACTTTGTAGCTCAGGCTGGTCTCGAACTCAGTAGTTGGAGGAGGCTGGGCTGCCTTCCTCTTACTTCTCCTCTCCCTGTCTGTGTGTGTTGACTTCTACCTCTTACTGTCTTTATGTTTCAAGTGGGACATAATTCACCTGAATTGGAATGGCAGCAGTTTCAAATTTAGTTAGATTAAAATTTAAAAACATGTTTGGTTCTGGGATCACCTGAATGTTTCCAGTGACTGTGTCTTACATATTAATATTATCCCTTAGTGGAATGATCAGACCCATGGTTTCTCAAATGAGTAAGTAAAAGAGTCAGGTGTGATTTTTAGAGCTCCAGGAGGATCAAAACCCTCTTAAAAATTTGAAATTCAGGGTGACCTGTATTTATTTAGTTATCAAAGAAGGAGATACTGAAAAGGCAGGAACTGAGCAAGACCCTTCAAGGACCTTGGACTTGTCCAAGTAAGATGTTATGTTAATTCACAAAAAATTTGTTATATCTAGGAAGGCCTCTATCCAGGAGTGAGATGCCTGTAGCTACACACTTTATCTAGTTAATTAGAGCCATGTGTCATTAGTTGTGGTCTTGTCCTTTGAGGCTTCAGGGCTCCACAGGCCACTACAGGCCACAGTGGGACCAGTGACTCACTGAGGTTCAGTTACCATGAGTCCAGACAAGGGGCTTTGGCCTGGGGTAGACTAACAAATACACATAGAAAGCCAGTGGCTAATTTTAAATCCTACAGAGGCACTTTGTAGCAGTCTCCATCAGTCTTACAGTGTTACTGATGTACAAGTGAAATGTTCAGGGTTGCTCAGCTCTTCCTTTGTAAGATCTGTGCATTGCTTGTTATAATTTCAGTATGAGAACCCCTTCAGAAGGGTTAGGGGTATAGCTCAGCTGCTGAAGGGCCTGCCTGGCAAGTGCAATGCCCTGTGTTTGATCCCTGGTACAGACAGAGAGAGGAAGGGAGGCAGAGAGAGAGAGAGAGAGAGAGAGAGAGAGAGAGAGAGAGAGAGAGAGAGAACCCTATCAGGAAATTTCAGTAAAGAATGCAGACTTCAGCATGAGAATACATTCATTTTCTTTCATTATGCATGCTGGGACAGGGCAGTCCTAAGGGTGGTTTGCATGCAGACACCTGATGATTGTATTCCCTCACCATCTCTAAGTTCAGGACAAAAAATGAGGTGGAAATTTAAAAATGGTCATCTTCCAGAAATGCCAACTTGTACTTAGATGTCAGGCTTTCAGGCTGGCAAGCCCTCCTTGTTCCGCGCAGGCTCAACCCTCTGCATAGCACATTCTGCCCTCCAATCTGAATGGCTCTGACCACCAGCTCCTTTCCCCCACAGTGCCCAGCATAGAAGGCAGAACCTCAGCCATCATGCCAGCCGATGAGTACTGGCTTTGTTTTCCGGCTTCTCACCTTAGACCTTTCGTGCAGATGGTCAGGGTGCAGCCATCTCCTCACTGTCACTGGCCACACTGCTGCTGGCTTCCCGGGGTCCATCCTCCTGCACCTCCACGTGCATTCGGCCTGCCTAGGGGCATCTGCAGGCCCACTCCTCCTCCTCCTTCCACAGCACCTTCTTCCACATCCCAAGCACCCTGTTCTGCTGACCCCAGGGTCCGCCTTTCATCCCCTACACCTGATTGTAGGCAGGAGAAAAGTGTGCAGTCTGGGCTGGTAAGTTGGGGGTTTTGGATTTAAGATTAAAATTTGATCTTTAAAGGATCGTTATAGTGTGCTTATTAACTTTTAGTCATTTTTTGTTGTTAATTTTAATAAAAGGTAGCCTTAAGTAGATCACCTAGTGTTTCAAACCAATATAAAGTGTAACTATGGTATATTTAAAACCAGTGGCATGAAGGGATTTAAAAAAATAAATGAAACCAAGCATATAGGGAAAGGAGAGGAAAGGGGAGATGTAGAAAATATTCAAGGTACGTTATATTTGTGTACTAAATACCCAGTAAGTAAATGTTATAGGTTGTGAATGGGGAAAGGAGGAGGGGTTGGGAGGGGCACAAGAAGCTGTGTTAGGTCCTTGCACCTACCTGCTGAGAAGAATGTAAGCTTTATGCACTGCAAACATGCACTAATAAGAATTATGAAGCCAGTTTCTTACATGCCATGTATATGGGAACTAAATATATTACAAGAGCCAGATGCTAGAAGAATGCACTTTAAAGTGAGACTTGTGTCAGATTGCTTTCAAGGCCAGGGATGTAGCTCAGCAGCAGAGCTCTTGGCCTGGTATCCACAGTCCTGTTTTGATCCCCAGGTGAGCAAACAATAAAGGCAACCCATACAATGCCTTGCAAAAGCAGGAACTTTTACATTTAACCTTTCATGCAGGTCAGTGGTTTTTCTGAATCTAGATTCTTGTGCCTCAGCCAAAGAGAGCAGAACAGTCTTGGAGTGTGTGACTGGCTTTACAGCACTGTGTCGGGAGGGCTTGGCCAAGTGTTAGACCCCTCACTATCTTAGTCAAGAGTCAGGACAGTGGCTCCATTCAAAACATGTCAGACAAATGGTTTTAAAAACTTAATTTAAAACTTGGTTTGAGGGGCTGGGGAGATGGTTCAGTAGAATAAACGCTTCCCTGGCAAGTGCAAGGATCTGAGTTCAATCCCTGGTTCCGGAAAAAAAAAAAAAAAAAAAAAAAAAAAACTTGGGGTTTGAAATTTGAGGGAAGCACGCCTGCTGATCACGCCCAGGTTGGGGCTAGGTTGTCTTTGTGCTGCTGATACTGCAGAAGTGCAGTGTGAGTGTTGCAGTGAGCGGGTGTGAGAAGCCCAGAGGTGGCAGGGGGTATGATCCTAAGAGAAAAACAAGTAGTGCTCCCCACTGGAAGGAAGGCTTTAAATCCAATAGCACCTTTTACTATTTAGCTTTCAAAATTCATTTTGTTTCCTTTAAAGAAAGATTTCCTTACAGTCTTTTGATGTTGCTGTTTTAAGCTGAATTATCTTCCATTCCTTTCTTTGTCTTTAGGTTTCTCAGGAGAGCAAGCTTCAACAGACAGTGAAAATGAACAGCTCAGAGGACCCTCCTCAGTCTTACGACTTCGACCTCATCATCATTGGCGGAGGCTCGGGCGGTCTGGCAGCTGCTAAGGCAAGGCCTTGGCTGGGGGTTGAGGCTGGTCTGAGTCTTACATCTTGATAGATGTATTGGATCCATTTTTGTATTTTTCACATGAACTTAGACAAGACCTATTAAAACACAACTTCATAAGTCACTTTATTTTGGGACTGGGAGTTAAACTCGGTGCCTTGCACTTAACGGGTAGGCATAGACACCACTGAGCTATCTCTGCAGCCCTGAAGCACTACTTCAGAATAATTTCTTCAGATTGAGTTACAGGTACTTCATATATAAGCGCAGGGCTCATTGCTTTGGGACACATTTTCATCTGCTTTAATTGGGCTAATTTTTTTCAAAGATAATAAAGGTGTGTAGAAATGGTTTGATGATATATTTCTTCTTCATAAATGCAGTACTTGGCTTTGGTGATCGTATTCACAACCCCTTGTGAAGGATCCCTGGTACAAGGATGATAGTTAAATCTCTTAAATTTACTTATTAAAGATGACCTGTGTCTTCTCTGGTGACCTACGGAGGTCTGGTCTCCAGGGCATGAAGCTTACTCCAGTAAGAGGAGAGATATTTCACACAGTGAAGCTGGCAGTTGTCTTCCCTCCTCTACAATAGGTTTGGGAACCCTATGGATTCAACTTTTTAGCGGGCTCCTCATGTGAAAAGCTTAGGAAATCTGACAATTTCAGAAGAAAAACTGCATTCTGTCTTAGAAACTGAACTGGGTGAAACTCTTCCAATACTTCTAAAGATATCTTGAGGGATACTCATTGAGTCAAGGCCCTTAGGCTACTAGTAACTGGCTTTATTAGCTACTTAAGTTTGCTTGAAAATGGCCACATGGATTTAAGGTTATTGTTTAATCTGTTATTTGAGTGGAATTGCATAAGAGGATTCTAAGGTTTCTGGCTGATTCTAACAATTTTACAACTGAAAGCTGTATAATCTTTAAAGCTACCCACACAACTGTTCTGAGTGTCTCTAATTTTTGCACTGGAGCCGAATTGCTCATCGTGGCATATAGAATTCCTGGGAATTAATAGTTACTTATGCATTAGACATTATAATTTAATAAAAACATCATGGATTTTAGTGGCTCACTTTTAGCATGTGATGTTAACATTTCCCACTCATTTTGATATTTTTTTTTCCAGGAGGCAGCCAAATTTGACAAGAAAGTGATGGTCTTAGATTTTGTCACTCCAACTCCTCTTGGCACTAGATGGGGTAAGCTTCTAAAATATTCTAAGTGTTCTTCTAGAAACAGATTTTTCCCTGGGAATAATCTGTATGATTTCTTAAACCCAAACTAATGTAGTAAATAAAACCAAACCAGCAGCGTGTATCTGTTTCCCTTAGTTAAGATGACTTTGATGGTCATGGTCACAGTCCCAGCTTAGTTAAAAGGAACTCAGTTAAATACTGAAAATTTAGGTTCCCTGACAGTCAAGGTACAAGAAAATTTATACACAACCTATGAATTAAAGGTAAATGTTTGTGAAATCTGTACTTGAGGGCTTACTCATCAAACATTTCAATTTAGTATGCTTGGTGTTTTTAAATCCAACTCTTGCATGCAGCAAGAATTAAAATTAGATCCTGAATGGTCAGCTCTTGCTGTTTGGCTGAATTGTTTTTAGTGTTTGTGTCTTCCACAAATACTTGTTGATCACTTATAAACTAAGGGATACAGCAGAGAGCGGGCGTGTCAAATATTGTGTGTGGTTCAGACCCATGCACTCCAGTCATGCTCAGCAAAATAGCCCTCCCCCTTTTTTGTGAAACCAGGGATTGAACTCAGGCCTTTGCATGGAAGTGCTTACTCCACTGAGCCATCTCGCTGGCCCAAAACATGCCCCCTTTTTTTTTTTTTTAATGTCTTTTTGAGACAGGGTCTCACTATGCAGTTCAGGATGACCTTAAGCTCACTTTGTAGCTCAAGCTGGTCTTGAACTCACAACAATCCTCCTGCCTCAGCCTCCCAAGTGCTGGGATTATAGGCATGCGCCACCAAGCCTGGCTTCAAAACATCCCTTTTTAAAACACTTTAAAAAAATTTTTTTTATTTATTTGGTATGAGATCTCGCTACACATTTCAGACTTGTAGTGTTCCTCCTGTCTCAGCCTCTTTAGTACTGGGATTACAGGCGTGTGCCACCATGCTTAGTTTTGGTGGCCAGCATAGTGTACCCAGAATGCTGGGCCAACATGGCATGTGGTACCAAGAATCAAACCCAGATCCTTGTGCTTGCCAGGCAGGCACTTAGATTGCCGCGCTATCACCCCAGCCCTTTTTATGCAGTTAGTGGCACGTGTAGGCTTGTATACAAAGTAGTTTCAATTTGTGCCATCATTAGCAACTGTCAGATTTCAATCTTTAAAGTATGGGAAGATTGTGGAAATCTTTTTTTTTTTTTTTTTTTCCGATGGTACTACAGATTGAGTACCAACTCTAGCCCTTTTAAAATTGTGGCACAAGGTCTTTAAAAGTTGCCTGGGCAGGGGTTGCTTTGCATTCTTCCTCAGCCCCTAAAGTACTAGGTTGACAGGCATGCACCACCAGCTTGTCTTTCTCTTGTGTTTTAGGATACTATTACTTAATAGATAAAATACTCTGAACTTTAGAAATGTCATGAGACTTAGGAATAAAATAATATGAGCAGTGTTGGCCATATTAGGCTAGTAAAAGATCTTCATTGAATTGTAGTAATGGTTAACTTTCTCCTTGAAGGCCTATGAAACAGGCTATAAACTGATTTCCCAATGTTGTTGCAGGTCTCGGAGGAACGTGTGTGAATGTGGGTTGCATACCTAAAAAGCTGATGCACCAGGCGGCTCTGTTAGGACAAGCCCTGCAGGACTCTCGCAACTATGGCTGGACAGTGGAGGACACAGGTACAGGAGCAAAGGCTGCCTTTCCGTTAGTGATCCTGGGGGTCGGACTGGGGTTGTGCAGGCCATTGTTTATTTTTACCAGGTAAACACACACCTGGGAGGTTGTTTTAACTAAATAAAAGTGGTTAAAATCACTGCGGTTGGGGCCATGAGATAGTTCAATAGACTATAGGCAAGTGTAGGGACCAAGGTTCAGTCTCTGGCACCACATGACACACTGGCCCTGCCCCTGTACTCTGAGCCAGCCACCGAGTCAGGGCATGGTGGCGCAGGCCTATAATCCTGGCACTGTATGTACCAAATGCATGAAAGAAAAACAAAACAAAACATGTGGTTGGCCTTTGTTGGATATCATCCACACATTGTTGTAGTAAGAACATTGTACCTGGAATACTGTATCTCTAAATAGACCACAAGTTTCCCAGTACATTCTCAGACTGTAAGAAGTGTGTGTGTAAGAAGTCCTGCAGTATTTGTGGTGGGAAGAAAGTGCACATTTCCCTTGCTTCCTTTGAAAGTTGTCACATTTTTCTTGCTAGGGAATTCTTTCATTAGCAGGTGTGGAGAGTATTGTTTGTTGAGGAGAAGAAATGTTGTGACTTCGTTCTTTTAAAACACTCAGTTGCGAGGTATAGGGAAACAGGCCTGTAATCCCAGCATCCCAGTGTCTTTATTTAATCTTGGATGAATTATTTGTCGATGTTTCAGTGGTTCTGTCTCCTTTGTGTCTCTTCTTCCTTGCAACGTCTTACATTAGGCCAACCTAACTTCCTACTTTTGCATCGACCCATCCTGTATCTCTTAGCAGCAGATGGTCCCACCAGGGCTTGCATGGGAGCCTTTGAAGGCTGTGCCCTATTTTAAGTCCATACCCCTTTCCAAGCACATGCATCCTGGGCGTTTTGCTGTGGTCCTTGGGCCTCTGTGCTCCATGGGGTGCAGGCGCACAGGAGCCTGTCAGGGCCTGCTGCTAAGGGAGTGATGCTTCACTTCCCTGTTTGTGATCCAGGGAGAGGAATATGGTGGATTAGATAAAACATTGCTTTGTTTCATTAGATCTTAGTGGTAGAAACGTGCAGACCTGGAGAGAGGCTGTGGGTCTGTATCCCGGCAGGTGGAGCTCCAAGTCTGTGCTGCTGCCCTCTGCACAGCTTCCACGCCCTCCCTGCTGCGACTGAAAACAGCTGTCTGGTTTTCTAGCGGGATTTATTTGCTCTGACACTGGGTAGCCCAGGTGCTGAGGAGTCAGGGGGACCTGGACAGAGCAGAACCTGAACCTGCCTAATGCCCTGGGGGGTGGCCCGGGTCCAGGACTGGGCCTATGACTTGCCTTTCCTCCAAACTTCAAAGTACACCAAGAGCTTAGGTCTTTAAAAAATGTCACCTTAGGGCCGGGAAGCTGGCTCAGTGGAATAAGCACTTGCCTGGCAAGCTCAAGGGCCTAAGATCAATCCCTGGTTCCACCAAAAAAAAAAAAAAAAAGTCAAAATGAAAGCCTTAAAAATAAATAAATAAAAAATGTCACCTTGTGCCACATCTAGTGAAAAAAGGTGGATGGGGACACCATAATGTTTTATTTTATATAAATTTTTATGTATATTTTTTAAAAAAGTGATAGGTAGTTTTTTTGTCTTTGTCCTTATTTTTAGTTGAAGGTTATTTTTTTGTTTTTGGTGCTGAGGACCAAGCTCAAGGCTTCAAGCTTATTAGGCAAGGGTTTTTTTTTGTTTTTTGTTTTTTGTTTTTGTGGCCTGCTCAACCTACCTGGGGTCAGGGCTGGTGTGGCATGTGGTACTGGGGATTGAGCCGCGGTCTCTGTGCACTTGCCTAAGCAGGCATTTTAGGTTGCTGAGCTATCTTGCTGGCCCTCTCTGAACATTTTGAGTCGCTTTGGAATACATGAAATGACACATAGGAAAGATTTCCAGAAAGTGGCAAGAACTATGGGACAGGCTTGTTTGAAGTGAGGAAGAATATTTTAAGAAAGAGTCAGGATGGAAGGCTGGTTCTTACCATTAAAATTTTGAAATTCAGTATTTCAGCAACTTGAAGGGCTAGTTTACTTTGTGATAACAAAGACTGGTGAAATGAGGGGTTGGAGCAGTGAGACAGATGCTGAGAGTTCAGATGCTGAGAGTTCTCTCTTCCCGTAGAGGGCAGGCAGTGGATGTTTGAGGCTTCCTGGGCCGCACACGGTTACACCAGCTCAGCCCCATGAGAGCTGCAATGCCTCAGGAAGACTTTGCTTACTACAAGGTCAGCAGGCAGGGTTGACCCTGACACCTCGGTGAGCACCAATGCTAGCTTGGTGGCTCTATGCGTGGCTGTGTGAGACTCTGAAGAATTTGTTACAAATACAACCCAGGTTGAATTCCATTTCATTTCTAGATAGGGGAAAAACTATCTGTGTCATGGCCGCTTCATTCCTTAGGAAAGCCTGATATCTTCTGAATACTCCAGAATAGTCAGGACCAGAGCATAGCTTCTGCACTCAGTGTGCAGGACCTACTCCTCCAGATGGACAGCTCTGCTCATGCTGTTTTGGACAATTCGTTGCTGAGACATGTAGGGGTGCTGGGCCATTGAGTCCTAAATGTTGTGTCTGGTTTTCCCGTGCAGTTAAACATGACTGGGAAAAGATGACAGAAGCCGTGCAGAACCACATAGGCTCCCTCAACTGGGGCTACCGAGTTGCTCTTCGGGAGAAGAAGGTTGTCTACGAGAATGCTTACGGCCAGTTCATTGGTCCTCACAGGATTAAGGTTGGCCTCATGTCACATGCAGTTGCTTTTCTTCCTTTTTCTGAGCTTTGGTTCCTGTTAGGGAAGACATATTTGACAGTGTTATTACATCATCAGCCACTGTGGCCCAGACACGAACTTGGCAGTTTGGCTGTGATGCCTTCTTGCGTGGCCTTCTGTGGGGTGTGTTGGGTGCAGTGCCCTAGGCCAAGCCAGCTGTGCTCTGTTCATGCCCCGCCCCCACCTCTCAGATTGTCCTCTTTTGCCAGGGTCAGACGAAACATTGCGGAAACACCTTTGTTAATTAACTCTGAGGTTTATAGCTCTGAGGAATACTGACTTCCTGAAGTTGACATGTTGGTTTCTCTGTAGGCAACAAATAACAAGGGAAAAGAAAAAATTTACTCAGCAGAGCGATTTCTCATTGCCACTGGTGAAAGACCTCGATACTTGGGCATCCCGGGGGACAAAGAGTACTGCATTAGCAGGTAAGGGGTGCCTAGATGAGAGAAGCCTAGTGTGGGTTCTACTCTTCTCCTCAAGCCTGCTTTGTCTGATTCTTCATATATATTTTTTAAATTTTTTAAAAATCATTTATTTGTTTGGTACTGGGGCTCACTGCACAGTTCAGACTCATAGTGATCATCTTGTCTCAGCCTCCCCGGTGTTGGGATTAGAGGCATGAGCCACCATACTTGGCATGCAGTACCAGGGATTGAATTAGGGTCCTTGTGCTTGCCAGGCAGGCACTTAGACCGCTGAGCTTTCTTCCCAGCCCTGTCTGATTCTTAAGAAGAAAATATTTTAAGCAAGAGAACATTTTGAAAATTGAAAAGTGCAAGTACTGTTTATTCTGCATGGAGAGTTAATGTTAATGCATAGCCAACCCACTGGTATTCACATATGTACGTGCTTGTGTGACTATGCAGGTATCCAGTGCCTGCTCACAGGCTACCTGCAGGTATTTTATATAGCAAATGCAGGTGCAGGTGTGTTTACCTTTAGTCTTGCAGACTGGGGTCATATTTTGCTTTTATACTTGGAAATTGGACACTGAGAGAAGTAGAGAAAGGAGTTCATGCACATTATTGGTCCTGGCCCCCTATCACTGCTGCCCCGAGGAAGGCCTTCTTGCACATCAAGCAGGGGGTGTGCATGTGATCTCCTTTTGCCAGCTGCATAGTAACACAGCCGGCACTATTGTGTAGAGGCTTTAAATTATGAAGTCGAAAGACATTGTTGGTTGATTTCCCCAAGCCACCAGAAAAGGGAAGAACATACCTGAGGCTCTCAAGGCTTCTTTGTAATGTGTGTGTGTGTGTGTGTGTGTGTGTGTGTGTGTGTGTGTGTGTGTAGGTAATGACATGCTTGTAATATTAAAAGCGTCCTGTTCTGTGAAGGTGAAACTATTTCCTTCCACTTGGCCATTACTGACATGTGCACATTTTACCATTGATTTCCAGTGATGATCTTTTCTCCTTGCCTTACTGCCCGGGTAAGACCCTGGTGGTCGGGGCATCCTATGTCGCTTTGGAATGTGCCGGGTTCCTGGCTGGCATTGGTTTGGACGTCACTGTTATGGTCCGGTCCATTCTTCTGAGAGGATTTGACCAGGACATGGCCAACAAAATCGGTGAACACATGCAAGAACATGGCATCAAGTTCATAAAACAGTTTGTACCAGTTAAAGTAAGTGGGGCTGTCTACATTTGTCGATTCTGTATTGAGGATGAAAGGCCAGGTTGGTGGGGAGCAACCCATGAGCCTCACAAAGGGTCAGAACCATGCGCCTCCTTACTGTTACCTACCAAAAAGCTCACATGGCCCTGTCTGCTGCCCAGGGAGCTTGGCTTCTGGATACAGAACCTTAATCCCTCTCTTTGTCTGTGTCTGTGCCTCTTTGCTGTCTAATAGGACTATTGGTTTGTACCATCTTTTTTTCTACTATCCAAGTGCCAGAGCTTGGAGAGGAGTTCAAGGCTAGCCTGATTTGTTCCTAAGGATGTGGTGTAGCTGACATCCATGCTGTATGTAATCCCAGCATCCCTCGGAGCAGTGATCTCATCCTGTCACTGAGCCGGCTTCTTGCTGGCTTTAAATCTGCCTCACTGTTTCCAAGTTGCATCTGAGGCTTAGTCAGCCTTACCACACGTTTTGGTGTGTAGGAGCGGTGTTGGGTTGCTTAGTGTCTCTGCAGGACCAGAGACTGCTGTGTGAAGGTTTAGGCGTGTTGCCTAGTGTTGTTTTCTGTCTCAGTAAGTTATTACTTGCATGACCATGTATTTATTCTCACTGAGAGGTAAGAATGCAGTTTGGGCTCAGTCTGATCTGGATTTAGGTACCTTCTTGAGGTCTTTTGCCATGTGATCTAGGGAGAGCTACTCAGTGTTTCTGAACCTTGGTTACATTGGTAAAGTGAGATAAATGGGAACATCTGCTCGCGTGTTCTTGTGAAGAGTACGCCAGCTAACCCTTGTACAGCAGTGGGCTGACCTGGACGAGGCCCAGCGTGAGCCTCTCACATCGCTGTGGGGACTGAGGTGCAGCTCTGTGGGCATTACCAGTGCTCACTTGTTCAGGCTGTTTTTCAGGGAGTAGACATGCTGTATCTGTGTTAGGGCTGTGATCAGAGACCACAACTGTGTATCTGTTATCTATAAGTTATAGAACAGGGAGAGGTGTATATGTAAATATATATGTATTACTTGTAAACAAGTTATATAGCTCTATGCCATACTGATAGTATGTGGAGAGAGCATGAGTGAGCTGTGAACCCTTTTGAAATCCTGTGGGCAGCGCCAGGTAGCCCTGGGTCACGAGGTGACGGAGTCCCTTGTGGGCTGTGAACTCTTGTTGTGTTGGAGGTGACTGAGTGGAGGGAGCTATCTGTGGAGAGGGTGGGCAGCATGGTGTGGGCTCCAAGGTCCAAGGCTCTGGGGAGGCAGCGGCTGGGGACAAGCTGCGCCAGAGCTTGGGAGCGAAGTGGGGAGGGCTCAGGCCCATGCAGAGGCAGATCTGGGCCTCGGGCCACTTCAGCGCTTCTATGGAGTAGGGTGTTTGGACTTAAGCAGGAGAGACTTCAGCTTAGTGAAAGAGGCCCCACTGAATAAGATGGAAAGGGAATTCAGGAAGATGTTCACTGTGTATTGATGTCAGAAATAAAGTGACCCCTGACAGCATCCAGACCAGAGCAGCGCTATCTGAAAGGCAGAGTGCACATGACGACAGCTGTGCTGACCTCCTCGCTCAGGAAGCACTTACAGAAATGCACAGCTTGCCTGTTACTCAGAGGCAAAGGGGGATGTAGGCCAGAGAAAGTGTCTGTGTGGTAGGTTCTTCGCACCACTGCCGTCTGCGGGGTGGCCATGGCCACGTGTCCTGGCCGTGTTTGGGATGTGTTCTTCTCCTGCCTTTATAACCTCAGTCCTGGGCTTGTGCGGAACACACATTGGGCTCAGGACTGTGGAGCTGCTGTTTAAATCACCCTTGGCTTTCTCAGCCATCATTGTGTCAGTGAGCGCTGACGTGTGGAGCCAGAGGGAATCTCTGATTTGGGGCAACAGCGGCTGAGTGGTTAGTGGTTCTGGGTCCTGAGCTGTATGTAGTTCGTTGCTCTGATTTTAGGGATCTTGATGGATCTTCTTTCTTCTTTCCATTTTTCTCTCCAAATCTGACTATTTAAGAGCTATTTGATAAAAGGCCTCTAACAATGACATTAGGTGGTGAGAAAGTGCGGGGAGTGGGGATGTGGGTGAGGACAGAAAAGACCTTTCAAGCTAGACTCGGTGTTTTGGCTTGGGTTAGAGAGATACAAAACGTAGTTCTCCTCTTTGGTAGTATCCTCACTTCAGACCAAAGTTTTGTTCCTTTTACAGATTGAGCAAATTGAAGCAGGGACCCCTGGCCGGCTGAAGGTGACGGCTCAGTCCACACACAGCATGGAGATCATGGAAGGAGAGTACAACACGGTAAGGGATGGGCCAGCACTGGTGCCCGGTGGGTGCGAGTACACTGACATCTCTCCCATCCTTGGCACCATCACTGGTACAGATATGTACAAGGATGTGCCCCTTCTGAGGTGACCTGCTTCTTCCGACATTACCTCTGGTCATAGTTACTTTTCTCTCATTTCTGGGACAAAATACCTGGTGCCCAGAATTAAGGAAGGAAAGGTTTACTTAGCTCACTGTTTGTGAGGATTCAGTCTGTACTCAGCTGGCTCCAAGGCAAGGTGGCGTGTGGCAGAGGGCAGCCGTTCATGGTGGTAGAAAACAGCAAAGCATTAAGAGCAAAAGGGCAGAGCAGCTGAGAGCAGGTCTGAGCGGGTGTAGTGCTCACACCCAGAGCCCCAGCATTGGACCATAGATCAGTCAGAAACTCTAGAAGCCCTCTGCATGGCTGCGTGAGGCTCTGGGGGGACATCTAGACCAAAGCACCATTTGTGTAGGAACAAGGTTGGCTACAGGTTTTCTGTACTGTGATTTAAAATAACATTTGTCAGTTGGCTCAGAAAAGCACCAGAAGGTTTAAGTGTGCAGCAGCATGTCCAAGCTGCATTCTTCCTCCTCCCCCCAGCTCCTGACTTGATCCCACAGGCCATGCTGTCCTTGTCTCTGAACCTGGCTAGGCGTTAACTCTCCTTATCTCAGTGAGAAGTGGAGAATGATTTTGGCTATATCATGTAAAGGATTTAAAGAAAAATAAAGTTAAAGGGTTCATTTTGTTTGAACTTTCACATTACTTTCTAAATGAAAGATTCATTTCCAGGTCTGGAAAAGGACATTAGATTAGCTTAGCTATCAGAAAACTATGATTAAATGACTCATGCAAGGACTTTTATTATATTAATACTTTGTATATTAATTTTCCAGGTGTTGCTGGCAATAGGAAGAGATGCTTGTACAAGAAATATTGGCTTAGAAACTGTGGGGGTGACGATCAATGACAGGTAAGAGAAGCCACTCTTGGTACTGTTTCGCTTATGGCAGCCCTGAGCCCGTCTGCAGCTGTGGCTTCAGTTTTTTCCGCTGGCTTCTGCTTTGGGCTTAGCAGGCTCTTCTTGATGCCATGCACATTCATGTTTCCTGTTAGCTTTGTTGGCTCCTGTAATTGAGACTCTACTCTTTCATTTCTTTTTCCCACTGTACTGGGGCTTCAAACCCGGCCTCATTTTTAGCCATATATTGTAAGATTCCGTATTTCTTGATTTTCCAAATAGTGGTCAGAATGGTCAGTAAGCATTTTGGTTCCTCTGAGGTTTTCAGCCTTGTTCTAATTGATTAGTATGTTGTTCTCAGCTTGAGTCCCTTTGGGTAGGGGAACTTAGGGCTGCTTAGTTCACAGTGGTACTTGGTGATTTTTAACTGAATGCATTTGCAGGACAGGGAAAATTCCAGTCACAGATGAGGAGCAGACCAATGTGCCTTACATCTACGCCATTGGCGACATCCTGGAGGGCAAGTTGGAGCTGACGCCAGTGGCCATCCAGGCGGGGAGGCTGCTGGCCCAGAGGCTGTACGGCGGCTCCACCATCAAGGTGAGTGCGGCACTGCCATCCACCTAGGCACCTTTGTGCAGAGCTATCTCCAGCCCATTTTGTAAGTTGTATCTAGACAGGGCCCTCATTAAATTGTGCAGGCTGCATTTGGACTCAAAATCTTGCCCAGCCTCTCAGGGGCTGGGATTGCAGGTGTGTGCTACTATGCCTGGCTTAGGGTAGCTTTTAAATAATACTCTAAAGCCCCTATCTAGGAGGGAAAATTGGGAAATTTTGCAGGCTATAATTTCATTATTTTGGTATGACATACTCTATGTGCTTTATTAAGTTTATTCCAAATACCACATTGTAAGACTGCTAACTGATTTACTGTGTAAGTTGTTACTTTTGAAGTTACACTAAGAATAAAACAGCTTGCTCATGTAAATTGTTGCATTTTTCCATCAATTTTACCATTGCCCTGATAAGTGTAATTTTCTAAATCTGTTTTGGTACCTATGTAGACTATAAAAGGATTTGGGGATTAGGTGTTGGTATGGTCAGGCCTTATTCCCCTGGCCTTTCTTTGAAAATAAAATATCTTTTGCTCTTTGGATGCAGAAAGTGCTGTGTGCTAATATCAATGTAGTGAAATGTTTTTCCAAGTCGATATAGGCCTTAGGGGGCCTGCCTAGCTCAGTTGTTTAAAGCACCTGCTCATGAAAACGCAGTCAGGCGTAGGATACTGAGCTTTGATCCCCAGCTCCACTTGCCTTACCAGACCCGCCCTTAAGGCAGCCTGAACCAACCAAAAAAAAATCCTTCCAAGTGGCTATTGGAAACTGGAACTCTTTGTTATGTTGTACAGGGCAGGATGGCAAGAGGAGAGTGATATATGCATGCTTTTTAAAGGCATTGGGAATGAGGTAGTGAAGAGAACTCAGTAGGCCTGTTTTCTTTGATGTAAATGATCAGGGAATGCTTTCTATTGGTTACAATAATGAAAACTTCACAGAGTGGATTGGTAAGATTGGCTTGTGACCTGGAGTTATTTTGGGTTGTAGCATAATGAAATGTTTCTGTGACTTTCTTTGTTGCTTTAATGGCTATATAGTAGTACACTGAAAGTGTGGATGTGTTGTAGGATTACTTCCAGTTACTGCATCTTTAAAGCCATTGCGGTCTTGCTGCTATTGACGAGTCCTGTGGCAGTACTCTGTATATTATAAGAATCATCTTTATTACAATTATAGTAATGTGATATGTATAACATGATCATAGACTTCTGCGAAGTAGAATTATTAAGCCAGAGGCATAGACTATTTTTTTGGCTTTTAACATGTTTTATCTAATTGATGTTTGAAACAATTCAATTGATTCTTATCACTAATTAATTAATGTTAGGTTGTCAGTATTGGGTATCCCTATGTTGGTTTTCAGTGTTTTATTTTTTGGAACCAGGGATTGAACTCAGGCCCTTGCACTTGCCAGGGAAGCGCTTATTCCACTGAGCCATCTCCCTAGCCCCTTTCAGTGTTTTATTAGAGGAGAAAAAGTGGTCCTTGTTGGTGACTTCTGCTGGGAGAGGGACGAAAAGCCATAGGGATGTCTTTTGTAATCATTCCTGCTGGGCCTCAGAGCCCTTCCAAGACTTCGCAGAGTTTACAGTTCTCAGCGTGTCCCTTACTACCTGGGGTTGGGCCTTCCTGACACTGTTTGGACATCGTCTGCCTTCCTTCCTCAATTTTGAGCCTTTTAAAAATAAGCCCTTTTATTTTTCTGGAAAGTTACAAGTCTGCCTATCCTCATTCTTTTCCTTTGCTTTGAAACAGTGTGACTATGAAAATGTTCCAACCACTGTGTTTACACCTTTGGAATACGGTGCTTGTGGCCTTTCTGAGGAGAAAGCTGTGGAAAAATTTGGGGAAGAAAATGTTGAGGCAAGTATCACTGCTTCTTTTCCTCAAAATTTTGAAGTAATTTTAAGTGTACAGAAATATTTAAAAAATAGTGTGAAGAACTCCCTTACAGCCAGTTTACAGATTTATGTATTACACTTTACCTATGTATTTTATTAATTTGTATATTTTTTCTCTTTGTGTCCGTACTTGCTCTCCTCAGAACCATGAGAGAGTAAGATAAATGTCCTTTATAGCCCATATTACTTTAATGTATGCTTAGTATGAATAAGCATATTTTCTTATACAGCACAGTATGATTTCAGAAAATTTAATATTGATAAGATAGTTTTTATTTTGCCTTTCATTTTCCAAATTTGTCAGTTGACCCAGTAAATAATTCCTTCTGCTTTTTAAAATCACAGTAATTGGTTTCTTTTGATATTAAAATAATATTGTTTAAATATGAAAAATATACCAAAAATGAAAACTACAGATCAGTGGTAGTGCTACTGCTGACCACAAATGATAAATTATCTTGCTTGTAACATTCCTGTGTACTTTATATTGACAGCACCACTCACCTCGTACCTAGTGTAGTTAAGGAAGGTACAGAGTGGGTTGGATTTTTTTTTTTTTTTTTTTTTTGAGACTTGCTATGCATTTCAGGCTGGCTTTGAGTTCACTTGTTGTAGCCCAGGCTGATCTCAAACTCACAGTAATCTTCTTGCCTCAGCCTTCCACAGTATTTTTAGGCACAACCACTGATGCCTTTTAAATCATTTGGGAAAAAAAAACTTCCAGTGAAACATTCCAAGTAACGATTATAATACAAATATTTTATATTTTTACCTTATTAAATTCTGTTATACTAGTATGTTGTGTTAGTCTACTAGGAGCAAGGTTACTTTTTTCTTGTGCGTTTTCATTGTAGAAAGTAGGAAGGATTAGGAAAACATCAAAAAGGAAATTTTAACACATGAAGAGGTAATTGCTGTTAATGTTTTTGCATATTTCCTTTTAGGCTCTTATCTCAATAATTTTGTAGGTTGAGTAGCCATTAGTCCAAAATGCTTCAGACCAGAAGTGTCTTGGGGTTCAGATTTGCTTTTGCTTTTCAATATTTGCATCTACGTAACATGAAATTGTTGGGCTGCGCTGAGACTGAACGTGAAGTTGGCTTGTCTCGTGAGCCCCTTTCTCATGCAGTCTGAAGATAATCTAGTGCAGTATTTTCTTTTTTTTTTTTTTTTTTTTTTTTTGGTCTTTTCGAGACAGGGTCTCACTGCAGTTCAGGCTGGCCTTAAGCTCACTTTGTAGCTCAGGTTGGTCTCGAACTCACCAACAATCCTCCTGCCTCAGCCTCCCGAGTGCTGGGATTACAGGCATGCGCCACCATGCCCAGCCTCTAGTGCAGTATTTTCAATGCACCCATGTTTGAGGAATGGAATTTTCTGCTCATGGGTGGTGACCTCACACTAATGCACTTTTAAAAATCACTGAATTAGGAGCATTTTAATTTTTATGTTAGGATGTTTGGCCTGTACATGTTTTTATATTGTGTTGTGTTTTAGTTTTGGATAGGTACACACACCTGAGTCTTTTAAGTTTGCTGAAGCTGCCCATAGTTGTCTGCCCTACACTCCTGTCATGCTCTGAACATTATTTCCCATGTACTTTTCTTTTTGAGGTACCAAGGATTGAACTCAGGCCCTTGAGCTTGCCAGGGAAGTGCTTATTCCACTGAGCCATCTTCCTAGTCCCTCCCTTGTACATTAATTCTCTAAAAGTACCGTTTAAAGGGCCGGGGAGATAGCTTAGTAGAATTAGTGCTTCCCTGGCAAGCACAAGGTCCTGAGTTCAATCCTCAGCACCTCAAAAAAAAAAAAAAATAATAATAATAAAAGTTCCATTTAGAAAAATGTATAGTCGTTCCTCTTAGGGACAATTTGATAAGGCCTTTTTAGGTTATTTATAGTTTTCAACAATTACAAATAGATCACTGCAGATCTTTGTAAATACATTGTCCATTTCTCTAATTTTAGAGTACATTGCTTATCAAAGCTATTTAAATTTTAAGTTTCTGAATAGATCATATTTCTTGACAGATAATTTTTAACTTTTTAGAAATTTATGATTTTCATTACAAAAGTTAGGTGCTTGAGCTGAAGAAACTTTGAAAATTTGAAGGGAAACAACACTGCGATTCTATCTGTGACCTAGTGGTTGTTAGTGGTTGGCATCATTTTCTTCCCTCTTTCTTCTGTAATCTTTGCAATTCTGTGACACCATGTGGTTTTTTTTTTGGGGGGGGAACCAGGGATTGAACTTGCGTTTGCCAGGGAAGTGCTTATTCCACTGAGCCATGCCTCCAGCCCCACATGTTTCATTTTGTAATGCACAGTTATAAAACACAGCTTCACACAGAACACTGCCCATGTGGGCAGCAGCATTTGCCTTCAGGGTGGCAGTGTGCTGGATGGGTTGAGCCCACACTTCAGGAAGTGTGGGTCGCCTTTTGAGGTACCCCTGGTGAATGAAGTAAAGCCAAAGGAAGAAGTGTCACTGGTAGGCATTGAGCAGTGCTGAGATAGCCGCTGTGCTTATGCCTGGCACCCTGTTGATGCCTGCCTAATGTTGTCAGCCCTGTGAGGTAATAAGATGGTATTGAGTTCTTTGCGTTATTTTTTTATTTTTTTATTTTTTGTCTTTTTGAGACAGGGTCTCACTATGCAGTTCAGGCTGGCCTTAAGCTCACTTTGTAGCTCAGGCTGGTCTCGAACTCACAACAATCCTCCTGCCTCAGCCTCCCCAGTGCTGGGATTACAGGGGTGCGCCACCACGCCCGGCCTTTGCGTTATTTTTAAGGCAAGGCAGTAATTACACTGCTATTTTCTTCCATTCTCTCACTCTTTTGCATTATTCTTTGAAATTTACTCTTTGAGTAAAGAGTAAAGTTGAGATATATTAAGGGATGTGTTTATAGCAAAAGTGCCTGCCGGCAAGGCCCTTGCCCAGATCCTCTATGACTTACGTTGCTGAGGTGGTCTAAGTGTTGCAGGGCCTGATGTGGCCCGACATGACCTGTGTGGCCTGCGTCAACATTGTACTTGGGAAGTGACAAGCCTGCACTGTCTCCTTAGGTCTACCACAGCTTCTTCTGGCCTCTGGAATGGACAGTCCCATCCAGAGACAACAACAAATGCTACGCAAAGATCATCTGTAACCTTCAGGACAACGTGAGTGCAGCGCTCTTCTTGTTCTCCCTGGGGCTGGGCTTAGCTTTTGACATGCAGCTCTGCTGTCACCATACCCATGTGGACATCGCAGAGGGCACAGCCTGGCACAGGCCCTGCGTGGCACCTGCCTCCAGCCAGCACTCAACCAAGGCAGGAGCCCAAGGAGCTTTGAGGGCTGTTTATCACTATCTAGAAATGGTAATGCGCAGGGAGCAGGAGCAGTGCTAGTGTGAGCCTCAGCAGCTGGTGCCAGAGAGGAAGCCGCAGCGGGAGGAGCCCATCACTGGGCTGCAGTCTGTTGCCCATGTAGCCTGGTAACTGACTTGTGGGCCAGCTGCTTGCATAAGCTGTGTGCAGACGCTGGCACTGCCAATCAGCAAGAAGTGTATTATATTCTGTAGTCCATAAGTGCTCTCCCTCTCAGCATTTAACTGAATCTTTGGAAACTTTAACTCACTGGCATACTAACTTTTTTTTTGGAGACAGGGTCTCACCATGTAGTTTAAGCTTGCCCTTAATTCACTGTATAGCCTGGGCTTTCCTTAAATTTATGGCAATCCTTCTGCCTTAGTTTCCTAAGTGCTAGGATTACAGGCATGCACAGTCATACCTATCTCATTTTACTTTTAGAAATGCCCTCAGTAAAAACATTAATAATGCTAAAGAATCCTTATGTCAAAAGCCTAACAATTTTAGTTAGTCTTGAAGCTTACTTAATATAAATAAGCCTGTGAAGCAAATCCTGCCATAGGCACAAGGACAGTTGCAGACTTATTTTGTGGAGCTGAGGGTTTAGAGCATAGTCCTTGGATCCACTCAGAAGTGGTCGGTGAGTCTGCTGGGATCAGCTGTGACGAGCAGTGCCCCTGCAGAGAGCACAGGCTCTCCCATCACTTTGAGCCTTACTAAAAGGTGGTTGCTGTGCCAGGGACCCGGAGGGAGATGTTGGCACTGCGCCTTTCATCAGTGCCCTCCTGTGGAAAGAGGCTGCCATCGCATAGGTGTTCAGGGGCCCTCAGAAAAGCCCCTGTTATGCCAAGCAAAGCCATCCTAACTCGGGCAGTTTTATCCTCTTCTTCCTCATTGTTCTAATACTTATGTGAGTGGTGTTGCTTATTATAATGTGGCCGGTAACCAGTTGTAGCAGAGAGCTGTCCTGGACTTCTCTGGTCTGCGGGGTCTGGTGCGGAAGGACTCGTGGCAGTGCTGGCCATCCTTGTGCACCTTCCTGCCGGGTGGCAGAGTCTGCAGGCCCTTGGTTTTGTGTAGTACTTTATTGTCTGCTAGCTTGTCTTGTCTTTTATCCTAACATATTTAAAATAAATGTAAAGATAGGGAGCGATCCCCAAGCAGAGTCAGTGGCCAGTACCAGCTGTCCACATCTGCCGCAGAGCTGCATCCTGTGGGAGCCTGAGCAGCATGGGGCAGTTTACTGCAGCTTGGGTTCTGCTGAGCACGAGGTGCTTGCAGATCTCCATGGACTCAGCTTGGTTACTGATGGATGAATGGGCATTAACTTACCCCGTGCTTACGCGGGGCCCTGTGAGGTGTGTGCCCTCGCTGTCCCCAAGGCAGTTGGGTAACTGTTGGCCACTTGCTGAGTTGGCGGCAGGGCTGGCACGTACTCACAGGCAACCTAGACCCTGGGTGGTGGTCTCATACTCCTTCACTCTCCAGAGGCAGGACTGTCTTGTTCAGTTTTTAAAATATCAGGGAGTATCTTACTTCAATGAGAATGTCATCCTTGGTACTTAGACCCTTGAAATTCACCAAATATTTTTAGCTTTTCCAGCACTACGATGTACAAGCCTAGTATCTCTGTATGTGGCCACACTCACTGTCCGCTGTCTCTGATCCATACCTGCAGCCCCTAACTGTCCACCATGGGCTCTGACCATGCATTGGCAGCAGAGTGGCCTTTCCAGCCATTTCCAGGAAGCGTCCGCTGCATAGGCAGGCTGTGCTCCTGGCAGCCTACTGTGGCCCGTAGAGGCAGTCAGGCCAGTCTGGCTAGCTTAGGCAGCTCTGGACAGAAATCTGAGGGCTGACAGAAGCATGGTGCAGCGTCCTCTGTTCTTGGCAGATATGGCCTGAGTTTGGGATTAAGTCTGTCCAAAATGATTCCCAAATATATATTTTGGAGTTCCCAGGCATATTCTGCTTTCAGAAAGAAATGTTTTAAGGGTCCAGAGTACTCAACATCTCTTTCTACCTGTAAGCTTTTAGTTAAATGATTTTTATGAGTGACTGCTGTGAAGTGACATAGTTACCACAGATTTTGTGACACTGAGACAACAGGCCAAAGGACATAGGACGCCTCTGCCGTGCACTAACATTTTCTGGGACACTTGGTGGCTAAGGAGCAACAGATGGGCTTCTTTTCACATCGTCTTCCTCACTGCAGCCATCTGGGTCCTCTCTGTCCCTGTAGTCTGCACCCATCTCCTGCTGGGCTTTCATGCCCACAGGGCAGTGTTTAGACTGATGGGATGGGATGAGAATACCAGCCAACTGACATTGCTTTCTCTTCTGCCACAGGAGCGGGTTGTGGGCTTCCATGTACTGGGGCCCAACGCTGGAGAGGTCACTCAGGGCTTTGCGGCTGCACTCAAGTGTGGGCTGACCAAGCGGCAGCTGGACAGCACCATCGGAATCCATCCTGTCTGTGCAGAGGTGGGTCGTGGGTCCTCACCTGTTGGGGCACCTGTGCCCTTCCTTCTGGTCACTGGAGGGTGGTGGGGTGGGCCTGGGCTCCAAAGTGAGATCTGCTTTTGTCTGTACTCATTGCTTCTGGTACCAGGTAGAAGCTTCTACTGTGCTAGTAGGTAGTTAAAAAGCATGAGAACGACTCACAGAAGTGCTATACATCTTTGCTCCTCCTGTCTTCAAATGACCTTGGCATTCAGTTACTAGTGGCATTCAGCCTGGAAAGAGCACCGGGACTGCTGAACCATGTTACTGGTGTGGTCTGCCTTTTCACTGTTGGTGCCAGAGAGTAGGTTGGAAAGTGACACTTGCAAAAAGCAGAGGGGAATGTGGAGGCCTCAGGTGCTGGCCAGTGTTGGTTCATGGCACAGGGACGGGAGCCCAGGAGTGCTTACGTGGAGAGCACGGGGCACATGTGGAGAGGTGTGGCGAGAGCCTGCATGTGGCTCCAGTGTGCAGTGCGATGGCACAGGTGTCCACATGCAGGCACGCAGCTTGGTAACCACCTGGTTCCTATTCCCAGTGGTGCCCACACAGCTGAGCTTTGCCAAGGATGTGAAGGGTCAGCTCAGGACATGGAGAGCTTCTCCACTCCTTTCCCTTTGTCTCCTGGGGCTAGGCCTGGTGTCCTACACTGGCCCATGAAGTACTGACATGTTAGTTGTTGGGGATGTTGCTATAAAGCTAAACATTAAAGACCATGCCTAAGGAGTGCAGAGAGTGCTTGAGGGGCTGTATGACGTGCCCGGCTTCCTTCCTGGGGAAGGCCTGGACTGGGTGTGAGCACATCCCTCCTGAGGGCTGCTGGACCCGAGCACTGTGAACTGCTCTGCTTGCCACAGCAGAGACTGGGCTTCTCACAGCTCTGGGGTGGGAACCAGAGACGGGTCAGTGGGGCTGGTGCTCTCCTTCCTGGGAGTTGTCAGAAGCTTCCTCACTATTCCAGTGCCTGGCTGGGGCTGGTGCCCAGTGTCCTTGGCTTTCGGATGCATTGCTGCAATTTCTGCCTGCAGAGACTCTGTTTCTAGATAGGGCCCCATTAACAGGGACGGTGTAGGTCTTCAGTCTTCTAGGGGGTGCAGTCCAATGCCACAGGGAGTCGATGTGGAGATCAAGGCTCCAGTATGGATCTTAGAGCTGCACTGCCAGTGAGGGAAGAGGTCCAGAGCTTCCCTTCCTGGGCGGCTGCAGGGGCATCACTGGGCACTGACTCCAGCCTATGTTTGGCAGTGGGGCGCCCTCATCAGACAGCTTCTCTGCCCCAGCCATGGTGCCCGCCTGTAAGTTGGCCCAGCTGCTCTCCCGGGCACCAGGACATGTTTGTCCTTCTCGACTGCAGCCAGAGGCCGGACACTCATTCTACTGGGACTGTGATATTTTATTTTTGCTCACTGATTAGGAAGACATAGCAGATGCCATCTCATTCTGAGTGTGTCAGTGGGGCACTGGCAGGGGCTGGACTCACCCCAAGCTTCCCAGGAGCTGCAGGCCAGTAGGTAGGAGACCTTGCTCAGATTGGCACAGGGGTCCTGGTGGCTTTGGCTCAGAGCTTCTTGGGATCTGTGTTTTAGTCACAGGACAGCGACTCCAAATGCAGGGAGTTTTTCCTTAAACTCAGACCTACTGTTCCAAATGTGCAGGCACTGCTGGTGTCGGGCTGTGGAGTGGAGGTGTTGGTTTTTCTTTTGTTTTAGGCAGTCCCTGCATCTGCCTAAGCAGGCGCTTTAATCACTGAACTATCTGGTCAGCCCTCTCTGTGCTCATTTTTTTTTTTTTTTAATGGTAAGTGTTATCATGAAAATTCTAAAATAGCCCTGTCAGAATAACAGCTTTGTACAAGATTGACCTCACTTATCTTTTCCCTGAGAATGATATGAGCATCATCGGTATAAGAAAAACAGAACAACAGCTCTTTGTCATTACCTATTCCTGCTTCTTGATGGGAAATTTATTTCTCATTCTCTTCTGAAGAAGTAGAATAGACCCACTGGCCTGGAGTGTGCTGACCCAGATCCCCTCGCTCGCTCTGCAGTTTCCTTCCTTAGAGAAATTGAAAAAGAAGTGTGTTTTCAGTGGCCCATCACGCTGCCCTGTGTCCCAACAGGCCTTACCCTGTGTTGTCCCCTGCCTGATCTACAGCCACATGTTTTTTAGACAAAGAAATTATGCTGCTCCTCAGAGAGTGTTCACCATGCTGCCCTCGGCATCAGGCTTGAGTGCTAGCGAGGGTGCTGCAAATTCAGTGAGAATGGATTTTTCTGTAGTAAGTGTAGAAGGGATGACTGCCTCACGGATTTGTGTCTTTGCCAGCAGGGATGACCCCTTTTCTTTTTTATGTGTTTAGTACAGGGCTAAGAGGCCTCACTACTAGATTGAACTTGTGGTCCGCTTCCCAAGAGCTGGGATTCCAGGCGTGTGCCGGCATGCCTGGGCTGAACCTGGCTCTCTGGATGGCCCTAACAACCCCCCCCCCCTTTTTTTTTTTGCTATAATTCCTATTGGGGGGATGTGAATTAGCCATGCCGTTTTTTCTTCTGGGTTCATGTTTTAAGACACTGTGCTTAACCACGCCCATCAGCAGTGTTGCTGTGCTGCTCGCGGGACCAGTGAAAGCCTTGTCTTTCAGACTGAGACAGGCTGAAGGCTTCCTCAGTGTGTTCCTCTTTTGTACAAAAGTATCTCCATTTCGTTGAGAACTGTGTCATTGTTTAGTTTGATTTGGTTTGTGGTTCTGGGGGGTGAGTGCAGGGCTCTTGTACTGAAGTATATCCCAGGCTTTACAAAATAAACATTATTTTTGAAGCTGGGGCTGGTGGCATGGGCCTGTAGTTCTTATAATTCAGGAGGATAAAGCATTTTATAATGAGACCCTAGGCTGGGAAGATAGTTCAGTGGCATAAGCCCTTGCCTGGCAAGCACAGGGTCCTGAGTTTGATCCTCAATACCCCAAAATAAATAAATTATAATGAGACCCTGCCTCAAACAAAAAATTTATTTTGAGACAAATTCTTGTTAAGCTGCTCAGCTTGGGCTCAGAACTTGGGATTCTCCTGCCTCAGCTTCCCAGAATGCTGGGGTTGTGAACATGTACTGTCACACTCAGCCAGAAGTCTTTCTGGAATGATTCCAGTTGCTGTGACCTGTGTAAGTCAGTGATTTCCTGTGCTCATTCCTCTCTGTGTTAAAGACTGAGAAATTCAGTATTCCAGGCACTGGTGGCGGGGCTGCTGGCCGCTAGCTGGGCTGGGCGGCCAGGCACAGGTGCTCCTGAGCTCCCTGGGTCTTGCTGTGGGTTGCATGTTCCCTGGAACTAAACCCCGCTGCGAGCCATAAGGGGAGGGGGACGCTGTCTGGATGCCCATGCAGAAGCAAGGCTTTTGGAATGGGCAGGACTTGATCAGGCCTCTAGGGCAGGGCTGCACCTGGCAGTTTCCAAAGAAGGGTGAGAGAGGACAGCCCACGCACACGCCCTGTCTGTTGCCATGGGGAACCCTATGCCACCTTGCAATCCAGTGGCTGATGGTTACCCCGTGCTGAACTTTGGACCTCCAGAACTAGGGGCTAAAGCATCTTCGTGAATCTGCAGCCTGGGTGTTTTGAGAGTGTGACGCACTGCTGCAATGTGGCTTTTCTGTCCCCAACAATGAGTTGTTGGTGGGGGATGCTCTCCAAGGTTCACACCTGGGTGCCACAGATGGGCTTCCCAAGCTGGGGACGGGTACGGGCCTGGCTCCCTGTGCTTTGGTCCTGGAGCTAGGGTTCATTCCTTGCCCAACCCTGTGCCCAGAATTCCATGCTGCTGGTCAGCGAAGGAGAGTCCCAGCCTTGGCTGGTGGGAGGGACAGCCAGGTGCCACCCTTGGGATGTGGGTCCGTGCCGCAGCAACCTACATGTGTTCTACCTGACCAAGCTTCAGGCCTCAGGCACCATGGCTGTCATCACAGAGACTTGCAATGAGGCTGTATTCCAAGGCAGTAAGATCCATTTTGGCAGAAGAGCAGCAAAATGAGCCAGACCTAAGAACTGATTGCAAAGCAGCTGCTCTGGATGGAGGAGAGTGGAGCGTTCAGCCTGTGTCCAGTGCTCATGGTCCCTCTGTCACCCCAAGCCTGCAGCACTAGTGGTAGCTTCAGAGTCCATTTCTGGGCCACTTCAGGGACCCTGGATCTGCCAGGGTCCGTTCAACAAGAGACAGTGCCCTGAGAAGAGAGCTTCCTTGTGCCCTTCTGTATGTCCCGGGTTTCCCGGTGGGTTCCTTGGGAGTCGGCTGACACTTGGGGTAGCTTGAGTTTTCTAATCACCCCATGCTTGCAGCATTCTTCAGATACCACTGGGTTTTTCTTTTTGATTTAGATTTTCCTGTGTCTCCCTAATACCCATAGTCCTGTGTTTCTGTCTCATCCATTTTCCTTGGTCACTTAAATGACTCCCTTGTTTGCTTGGGGTCTGAAACTGTCTCTCCTTCTCCGCAGGTGTTCACGACGCTGTCAGTGACCAAGCGCTCCGGTGGCAGCATCCTCCAGTCTGGCTGCTGAGGTTAAGCCCCCAGTGTGTGTGCTGCCACCCACCTCTGGGCAACATCGGGTGCCCGCTGACCACGCCGGGGCCCTCGACCTTGAGGGCAGAAGGTGTGGCGGAAGGAGGCAGCATCACACTGGGGCCGCATAGACTCAAAGCTGGCCTGTGGCAGGCACCACGGTGTGCGTCTATGAAGTCACAAGCCTCAAGCCTCAGGGTGGGCCGTGACGGAACACTGCTGCACCAGCTCCACTTGGCCTCTGGCCTCTCATTTGTCTGCGAGCTGTCCTGCGTTGATTGTATTCTCCTTTTCCCTCCCTGGGGCCAGTGATGCCTGCAGTGAAGATGTCAGGGGTCATTTCTGTCGGGGTGCAAGCCATGGCTAATGTGTCCTGCCAGTGTCCGGCTGTGTGGTTCGGCCCACTTGGAACTTGTGTGGCGTTGCACAAGAGACAGCGCCCTGAGATAAACAGATCCTGCCCTCCTGACCTGTCCAGCAAGGTCTCAGTGAATAAGTTGGGCTCCAACACAGGACAGCAGGTGGGGACTTGCCACATGGGCCTGAGTGCCGGACTGCTTGGCGGCATCACTGGCCGTCACCGCAGCCATCCAGCCATCTGTGTAGGAAGGGTCTGCGGCCTGCAGAGTAGCTGATTCCCACCCCCATTGGCAGCTGCTGCTCTGGGCGATAGTTCTGTGTTGTGTGTGTGAGCTGAATCACAACGGGAAATGCTTGCCTTGCTCTAAACTTCTGGTTCTGTTTGGCTGGTTTGGGTTAGCTGGAAATGCAGGCTGCAGCTTGGGGCCACACATGTCTCTGTCCCTTGTAAGAAGTAAGCCTTCCAGTACTTAGTGTAAAGGCTCCGGTGTTCGCTTCATCAAGGAAGCTGTTGATATCCTAAGTTATTATTTTTGAACACAGGTGGATGTGAAGGATTTTTACTCAAAAACCAGGAGGTTTTGACTTTCTGTTGAAGAGTAACTGTAGCAGGCAAGGTTTGGATAGGGTGCGCTCGCAAACGCTACCCGCTCCTTTTGTCCTTACTGATCTCAACTGAGCTGTGGATGTCGGGCCCCCTGCTGCAGTACTCATGGCCCCTCTGTCACCACAAGCCTGCAGCTCCAGTGGTGGCTTCAGAGTCCATTTGTGGGCCACTTCAGGGACCCCAGATCTGCCAGGGTCCTCGTCCCACCCTTGTGTGATGAAGGTACAGAAGGAAGGGGTGTGGCAGGCGATTGTGCTCGGGTTTATTTCTGCTTCACGTGAGTGTCTCTCACAGTCGCTGGCACCCATACAGCAGCAGGCGGCTGGGATGTAGGATGTGTCAGCTTCCTGGGGCGAGCCCTGCCCGGTGGAGCACCGCACCTCATACCTTGTCCTACTCCACTCTCACTGCCCAATGTACTGTGACTCCTGAAATTCCATGTATTTTTATTACCAATTTTTGGGAAAAATAAAACAACATGAACTGTTAAAAGGCATTCATTCAGACCCATGAGCAAGCCTCCCGGTTTAACAGGGCCTGTGGTCTTAGGGTCTGTGTTGGCACCTCGGACCTGACTGTGGTCATCAGACTTTGGCTGGGCCCGCCTCCTGCCTGCAGGCCTGCCTCTCACCTGTGCACACTGCTGCCTGCTCTGCTGGGGCGCTTCTGCAAAGTAGCTAGCTAGCATCCTATAGGAAGGGCCAAAACTAGATAGGGACCTAGCACTGAGCCACATCCTCCACGGTGTTTTTAGTTTAAGGCTGGTTTTTGCTAAGCAGCCAAGTTGCCCAGGCTGGGTTGGAACTTGGGATCCACCTGTCTCCACCTTACAGAGTGCTGGAATTGGAGGCGTGCACCATCCAGCTGTAGTCAGCATGTTACTGCACACACTCCCCACCCCAAGCCCTTGAGGGCTTCAGAGGCTGTAATTAGCACCCCCTGCTCTCCATCCCAACACTTGATGCCTCCTGGTGCTATTTGCCTACAGTGGACCCAGATCTAAGTTATCAGGGCAGGCTGCAGGCTGCAGCAGCTGGTCCCGGTATTTCTGGAGGACATTGGCATCCGAGTTGGTAACTCCCACTTCTTTAGTGAGCATCTAGGCCTTATGGCCCTGACCAGACCAAAGCAGGTGGTGGGCTTCACTGTGGACCCCAGGGCCTTGGCCACCCTAGTTGTCAAGCCTTTGGGGTTTTCCTGTTAACCAGTTTTTCCTTCACTGGGGGCTGAATGCAGGGCCTCTGCACTTAGCTGCATCTCCAGTCCTCTTGGTGTTTTGAGACATGGTCTTGCCAAGTCCCTTGAGTTGCCCAGGTGGGGCCACAATGCCCCTTCCTCAGCCTCCAGAGTGCAGGGACTGCAGGTGAGCATCGCCTGCAAGGCCTTTGGGTTTGAAGTACAGTAGAAGTACATTTCCTATATCAGGCCTTGACTTGCAGAAGGGACCATGGGGCCTCAGGCTCCTTAATCTCTTACCTGGTGTCTCACGGAAATGCCTGTGGAACATTCATTGCTGTTGGGGTTAAACCAGTGCTATTTGCACTGAAGCACAGTGGGGTGTGGCCTGTCATTCAGCTGTTCCTCCTGCCCTGCCTGCCCAGTGTACCTCTACAAGAAGGCACCAAACAAGGAACCCAGGTGTGCACCCCCTGCTGTCTGTGCCTGGGAACAGGTGCTCCCTGATACTCCCAAGTTTTGTGGGAACACAAACCACCATGGGTATAAAGTGGGAGGCCTTGCACATCCAGGGGCAGGTCATTTTAAGAACACAGATTCACTACTTGCATAACTATAAAATCAGATCAGCCATCAGGGGTACATGGGCAGACTGGAGGCAGATTCAAGATTCAAGACCTGGTTTGTTCAGCATCACCTTAGAGCACACAAGAAGCACAGTCAGTGACCTGAGCACGGGAGGGCTTTGGCAGAGCCTGCAAGCACAGACCTTCAGCAGACTGGCTGGAGCAGAAGCCTGACCCACAGGCCTAGCTGTGGGAAAAGTGAACAGTCACCAGATTGGGAGCAGGTAACCCCAGTGCCTCAATGACAAAGGACCTTGTAGTCAGAGCTTGCAACGGAATTGAGGACACAATTTATAGGACTTTTATAATCACCCAAAAAATCCAATGCAGAAGTGCATGAGATCTCTCCAGGGCGACAAGATAGCTCAGTGGACTAAGCGCTTGCTTAGGCAAGCTCAGGGGCTAGGGTCTGATCCCTAGCACCACATGCTGTGCTGGCCCTGCCCCCAGATGCACTGAGGCAGTGGTAAAAGTCTGGGTGTGGTGGCGTATGCCTGTAATCCCAATGTGGGGGAGGCTGAAAACAGGAAGGTCACTACCAGTCAAAGTTACGTAGTGAGACCGTGCACAAAAAAAAAAAAAAAAAATTAGAGACCCAGAGAACCCAGCTGAGGGCCTGGATCCCATGGCAAGGTTCTGCACAAGTCCAGCTGGAGGCCTAGAGCCCATGGCAATGTCTCACAAAAGCCTGCACCAAGGATCTACACTGGGAGCTAGCAAGTCTGTGCCAGCGGGGTGAAGGGTCTGTGCCAGCTGCAGGTCGAGGGATCTGCACTGGAGCCAGGAAGCAATGCTCAAGGTGAGGACCAGAGCTCTCCTATGAAGAGCCACAGCCATCTTCAGTGACAGGACCCAAGTTGAGCTCACGTCAGGCAAGCCAGGGCAACAGGCTTCTCCAGGAGACTGAACAGCTCGCTGTCTTCCCTCCAGTTCTGCTTTTACGCTGTTGGCAGTGACTCCACACAGAGAACCAGGATGACTCAGCTGAGCTGGGTGTGACCTCCAGCTGATCCACCACAGACCTGAAGATGCAGCACTTTGGCTCTTCGACAGCAGCTCAGCTGCTGCTAACATGACCATCTTGTCTTTATTTTTGGCAACTGTTTAATGATATAAGAAAAAGTCTGTGGCTTATCACTCAGAGGGAAAGTATATAGCAAGGTGTTTTAGAAGAGTGGAGCATCCCTGGATGATGCTGTAACACTGCAGATGTGGTTATGAATTTGTCCAGACCTGTAGCATGCACAGCATCAAGCACAGCCAGGGCAAGCTGGGGACACCAGGGACACTACAGTGCCCTCAAGGGTCACAGCCTCACCACTCTGGGAGAAGGTGCTCATTGTGAGTAGCAATGCACAGGTGGGGTCAGGCGACCCAGAACACATCCAGAACCTCCATCTGGAGCCTCTGTCACCTTAGATGCTTGAACCTTGCCTGTGGCCAGGCCCCAGCTGGTTCACGTCTCAAGGTTACCCAAGAGACCTCATTCCTGCAACCCAACTGGCCCAGAAAAAAACACAGAGTACTTAGACAAGGACCCGTCACTCTTGGTTGTGCCCCGTGAGACTTCCACCGCCTCCGCTGTGGGTTGCAGGAGGAGTGGCCTGCGGTGGGACATCAGATAGGACATTCCGGGAGTTGGTGCAGGACATCTAGCACCAGGCCAGTCAGCAGCTTTTGTCTACACCGATAACGAATTAGCTAAGAAGTCAGAAAAACCGCTAATCCACACTATCTTCCGAAAATAAACTACCTGGACATCAGCTTTACCAAGGAGGTAAAATACCTCAGCAATGAAAGTTACAGAAAGCTGAAAAGAGAAGTAGAAGATGTAGACAAGCTATCCACGTTCATGTGTCAGAATGAATGATGTTAGAATGGCTAAAGTAACAAAAGCAACCTAGAGATTTGGTCCCGTGCTCCTCAGAATTCCAGTGACACTCTTCACAACATGACCAAAAAAAAAAAAAATCCTTAATTTCCTGTGGAAGCACAAAATGCCCAGCATAGCCAAATTAGTCATAAGCAAAGTCAGGTGTGGTACATGCCTGGGGTCCCAGCATTCAAGGGACTGGAGCATGGGAACCTATATGAGTTTGAAGCCAGCCTGGCATGCATAGTGAGCAGGATTCAGCTCAAAATGAGCAAAGGACCTGGAACTTTGAAACTAGGTGAAAACACTCAGAGCTATAGGCATAGGCAGTGACTTCTGTGATAGGACCTGGGGTACACAAAGTAACTTCAAGAACCAACAAATGGGGCTACAGGAAAAAAAAAAGCCTTGCACCAAGGGAAACAAATGATAGAGCAGAGGGGGACTATGAAGAGAGAAATAATATCTGGAATGTGAAGAACTGAAGAAATACTAAAAACTCAAATAGTACACAGGCAAATGAAAATACCAGAAACTTGCCAAGAGAAGTACAAATGGCCAATAAGTGTATGAAGACTGTTCAACTTTTTTATTTCAAATTGAACTCAGGACCTTGTGCTTGTCAGGCAGGCACTGGTGCCACTAAACTATACCCCCATCAACACTTTCAGTGTTGAGTCAAAAGTACACTGGGAGTTTGTGAGTCTAGTCAGAATGGCTATCATCAAGAATGCAAGAGGTGAGCCAGGCACAGTGGCGCATGCCTGTAATCCCAGCGCTCAGGAGGCTGTGGCAGGAGGATTGCAATGAGTTCAAGACCAGCATGGGCTATGAAGTGAGCTCAAGGCCAGCCTCAGCTGCATAGGGACACCCAGGCTTATAAAGACAAAACAAAACCCTCTAAGGAGCAATCAGTATTGGGGAGGATGGGTGACACTGCCGGGGGAATGGAAGTAGTACGGCCACTGTGGAACTCAAGACAGAGGTTCCTGAGAAAGCTAAAACCAGGGATGAAGCTAAAACCTTCTGCACTGGTGCTTGGTGCCTATCCTGAGGGAATCAAGCCGGTGCATGCTCGGCACCTGCGAGGCAGTGTGTCCTGCCATGCAGCTAAGCCACAGTGGAACCAGCCCAGGTGCTCATCAACAGACAAATGGAGAAAGACAACATGGGCATATGTATGGTGGGGTATCTCAAGGAGAATGGGTAGAAGGCTGGGGATTAGCTCAGTGGCACTTGCTGGGCAAGTGCTAGGTCCTAAGTTTGATTCCTGGTACAAAAAAAAAAAAGAAGAAGAAAAAAATAGATGGAACTGGAGATCATTAGGTAAAGCAAAATAAGCCAGGGTCACACATTGTCTCTAATGTCCTAGTGCCCCAATATGTGGCATCCTAATAAAAAGACAGGGCAGTAAAAGGGAAGAGCTGCCTAGAAGAGAGGAAGGGAACTGGGTCGCTGACAGGGAGGATGGAGATTGAATATGTGCACATGTGGAAACTCGAGACTAAAGCCCGCAGTCCTTACAGTGAATCAGCACTAATAAAAACATTCCTAAAAGCCAGCAATCCCCAGGAGCATTATTTCTAGGTGCTTCAGGCTGCAGGTAACACCTGCCCCTCACAGGGCCTGAAGCAGTGCATACTATTTCTCTCACATAAGGAGAGGCTGCGGGCAGTTAGCAGTGGCCCTGGAGGGTCCACAACAATGCCAGGGCTCCAATCTGTGGCCTTGCGGGCCTGTCCTCCCGCACAGTCACAGGGCAGGGACTGCACACTAGGTCTAGCAGTCATAGAACGGTCTGATGATCTCTCACACAACCATCCCAGCATTCCCTGGGTGGTCGTTGCTTTTACCTCATTGGCTAAATCTGTTCCACGACCTTGCTTAGCTGCTAGGGAGGCGGGAAGGTGAGTTTGTAGCTTTTCCAGTCTCTAGGGCCAAGGAGCAGTGGATCTTGGCATGTACAACAAGGACCCCACAGTGGGGATGTGTGTGTGTGTGTGTGTGTGTGTGTGTGTGTGTGAATAGATCTTTGTTCTGTGTCTGCTGCCTCCCTGGGCTTCTCTATACCTGCAGGTTTGAGCTCCAAGAAGACTGCAGATGAAGAGTTCTGAGGTGTGCATAGGAAGTTCTGATGGCTCATTTATGTGGAAACAGGTGCCCCTTGAGGTCAATACTGCGAAATGAAGTGACTCAGACACACAAGCTTGAATATTGTGTCTTCTTTCTTGAGAAGAAAGTGTAAATAAAGAGCAAAACAAAAGACAACAGGAGGGGCTGGGGAGATGGCTCAGTGGAATAAACACTTCCCTGGCAAGCACAAGGGCCTGAGTTCTGCAAAAAAACAGGTATCATGGGGATCAAGGGATGGAGCGAGGGGAGAGGAAGAGGAAGCGAATTCGGATGTGCATGTGTGGCAGCTCCCCACGAGGATGGGACCATCCTGTACAGTGGATGTGGATAATTATACAGACCAGAATACTAGGGCTGCGAGGGATCAGGGGAGTGAAGTGAATCCTCGCAAGCTGCCTGCTACCTCACCCACGGTAGACGTGACTTGGCCCCTGAGGGGCCCCAGTGTTTGTTGTGGGTGCCTCTCTTCTAGGATCCCTCCAGTCTGGTCCTGTGCATTATTTGTTCTGAGTGACCCAGGCTGGTCACTCCTTGCTGCCACTGGATCAGGGCAGAGCCTTTAGGACCTGCACAGAGATGGCTTAGATGGGGCCGTCCACGCAGCATCTGGGAAGGGCTGAGATGGGAGGGGCCTTTGGAACCTGCCCCTGCTGCTGCCCCTGGCCTAGGAAATCGTGGACATTTCCATTCCCAGGAACGGTTTCATGGAGAACTCAGAGGATAAATCCCCCCAAGGACCAACTGCCCGGTGCCCTGGTCCTCAGAACGGATGGAAAGAGTGGGCGTCCTCAGAATTCTCAGGGTTGCGCCCTGTAACTTCCAACCCAGCCAGGCTGCCCCAAACTCCAGCTTTCCCACCTGCTTGTGACCTGAATCTTTGCCTGTTTCCTCTTCTGTAAAATGGGGGTGGTAACATCTGGTCACTCCCTTAGATGGTTACCATGGAGACTGAGTTCACACAGGGAAAAGGAAAGTTAATAAGCAGATCAGGTAAGAACTGAGGCTGCTTTGGGCAAAGCAGCAGCAGCAGGGCTGCTGTTTAGAAATCAAAATCACTGCGTCCCCACTGGGGATGGTCCCAGGGTGCTGGGTTTTCCTGGCTCTGACCAGCTCCCAGAGGCCAGGACGCCTGCACACCACCATTCTCCATCCAGCAGGCAGAGTGCACTGAATGTCAACCATGGCTGAGGTTTGTGGCATGCGGAAGTTCCTTGGCTAGTGTTTCTACGGCCCTCAGGTCCATTCCCACCTGGGGAAGCACGTGCACTTCTGCATGTCTCTACAGAGAGGACACACCAGGACCCTCTGGGCTCACCATAGAACTGCCATGGGAAAGGCCACTGCAGTCCTGTATAGCTCTCAGGAGCCCTGTCCCCATCACTGCTCCCCCTAGGGACAGAGACAGAGCAGCCTGGCTGTCCATAATGGGCTTTGGCGGTGGCACTCTGAATGCACCCTGTCTGGGGCACTCTGGATGTGGTCTTTCTGCAGCAGTGACTTCTCTGTGCCACGTGCCACACAGGAGGTCCAGGGCATGAGATGATATGAACAGACATGGGGCTCAGATGGCAGCTCCCCATTGGACAGTCTTCCCACTGTTTTCATGGGTGGCTTTGAGCCCAGCACCTCTCAGATTGGGTTGACAATAAAGGATGAAGCTAAAGGGTCCCTGCCCTTAAATTATTCTGCCCAGGACAAGAAGACGACAAAGTCAGGGCAGTGGGGGAGGAGTGCTGGCATCCCTGTGGAGGCCTTTGTGTCCTGCCATTCTATTTCACTCTTGGCTGGTGACACAGCAGGGACCCTGGGCCATTTGATCTTCCTGGGGAGCAAAGCAAGGCACACAAAAGGGCCCAGGCAAGGGGAGCCCAGGGAAGCCCACAGCCTTCTCCCCCACCCCACAAAGCCTTCCCTTGCTTGCCCTCCACCAGAAAATGCAGCCACCTGCAGCTACTGGGGTACCCTGAGGCCGTGCTCCCCCCTCCCTGGGGTGCATAAGTCTCCAAAATTTGGTAATGTTCCTTGTCAGCCTGGTGTGGTGTCTCTTGCTTGTAATGTCAGCATTGAGGAGGCTGTGGCAGGAAGATCTGCACATATCTTCCTCTCTAGTTTGTGCACTTATCTCACTGGCTAGAGCCCCAGGACCATTCCAAGTCCCAGGGGCATCTGTGCTCTCTTCAGCCTCAGGGAGAGAATGCTCCATCTGTGACTACCAAGCACGATAGCTGTAGGCTTTGTAGATGTTCTTTATTAAGCTGAGGAAGTGCTCCTCTAGTCTTCCTTTTCTGAGTTTTAGCATGCACAAGCCCTGCACTCTGTCAAATGCTAGTGCCATATTTATATCATTGTGTAGTTTGCTCGTTAGCCTGCTGATGTGAACGTCATTTCCAGACATCTAATCAACCTTGTGTTGCTGGATAAACTCCACTTGGTCATGGCACATCATTCACTTGTGCTTTGCTGAATGTTCTCTGCTAAGAGTTTATTGAGGGCATCTGTCCATATTCATGAATGGCAGTGAGCTGTGATTTTTCCCCCTGCACTATTTTTGCCTTTGCAACAGGGCCACTCTAGTTTTAAAAAATGAATCAGGAAGCGTTTCTTCCTCATCTGTTTTCTCCTTTAAACAGTTGGTAGCGTACTCCACCGAAACCGTCTGGATCAAGAGACTTCTTTTTGCGAGTATTTTAAAATAACGAATCCAATTTCCTTAACAGTTGTAACTACATTCAGATTTTCTAGCTCATACTGGGTACGTTGTAGTCACTTGTTTTTGTCAAGGAACAGTTCTGTTTTATCTCAGTCTTCCGAGGAGTATGTGTTCCCAGCATTTCAACATGCACTTTCTCCATCAGCCTGGGTCCCCTGAAGTGGGATGCTAAGGCAGGCACGCAGGCAGGCAAGCTCCCTCCCTCCCTTCCTCCCTTCCTCTGGCTGGTGACACTGGCATTCGCTCTGCTCCATGACCTGGGCCAGCGTCCTAGGGGCTCGGGTAGGTAGGGACGTCCCCGTGCAAACCCACCTCTGAGGTCGCCCAGGCCTCTCTGGGAGTTAGGCTGAGTGAGAATTGCGGGCTCTGGGTATCACCACGAGGTGGCGCTCGGGACCCACAGTGGCTGGCGAGGCTGCGCTCAGGTCGGCAGCCTTAGAGTGACCTGGATTTCGCGCAGGTTGGACCACAGGATAAACCTTTCCGGATTTCGCTGCGTGAGGAGGGTGGGAGGCTGGAGAGGTGGCCTGAGCTACAGGCTTCTGTGAGACATGGGGCCCAAGGACCGCTGTCCAAGCAGGGGAAGCACCCCAGGGGCCCGCTGGACACGGGCTCCCCTAGGAAGGGTGATTCCTGAGGAATACGTCCACGGTGCAGTCCTTCCTGGAGTGGCCCCCTAATGTCACCCTCAAGGTTCCTGCGGACCACCCTGGGGTCCTGAGACCTCTTCAGATTCCCTCTCACCTTACACCGGACCGAATCCTCAGGCTTCAGAGATTCCCGCTTGGGCCCCTTTGGGGCTGTTATTTAGTTTCCCCCAGTAGGAAAAAGATGTGATTGTTATTAATTAAATATTTTGTGTTTTGGACATAGGCTCTCACTAGGCAGGCCACACTGGCCTTGATCATGTGGTAATCCACCTGCCTCAATCTCCAGAGTACAGGTGTGCTGGGATTACAGGTGCGCAAACCACTCAGCTTTAGATAGTTTTTTTTTTTTTTTTTTTTTTTTTTCAAGGCTAAGAAGAGCTGGGTATGTTTCTGTCTTTATTCCCTGTGGGTCTGAGTACTTGTGTTGTCCAAATCTGGATGCTGAACTCTCAATTCCATGGGGCTGGAGGCAGGCCTGGGGGGAACATCTGGATTCAGTGCTTCCCCCAGGATCCTTGGTGCAGGAGGTAGGGGGCAGGCACCCCCGGTGAGCGAGAATCTGGATTCTCCCTGGAGTGCAGCCCTCCCATCTGTGTGCGATGCCCACACGAGTCCTGGTCACTGTCACTTCCCTCCTGGGCACCAGGTGGTTGAGCTGAAGGGAGTTGCTCTGTCCACTCCTGGCTGTGCACTGCACTCGCTGGAGCAGGTTGACCAGGGCCCTGCTGTCAGAGCAGGCAAGAGTGGCCTGCGGGGGTCTTACTCTCTTCCACTGCTGGTTTCTTCCTCCACCCCGCAGGGCTCTCCTCCTCTTTCTTCTCCTCTCCTGCAGGGTTTCCTCCTTAGTAGGTGGTGAGGGCCTGTATGCTTTCCGGGCTGAGAAAATGGAGGCGGGAATTGAGGAGAGGGCTCAGCTCGTGCCTTTGGGAAGACCCTGGGTTCCCGGGCTGCAGCCTCTGCTGGCGCGACTCGGAGGGTCAGCGATCTGGGACAACCTGAGCGCAGGGCCTCTCGCCGCGGGAAGCGCCACAGCAGGCTGGTATTGTCACTCAGGCTGGGCAATGTCTGGACCACCCCGGGATGGGGCTGGGGGTGACCAGGTAGGGGCCTGCGTGTGACCTCAGGGCGCTGAGGAGCTGCTTCCTGGGGGCTCTGGAGAGAGTTTTCTCTCTGCCCAGGGCTGGGAAGAAAATCCAAGGCTGGGCAGCGGGTGCATACAGACGCAGTGCGCAAAAGATCTCATTGCCCAGAACGGAGTTGTGGCAGAAGCTGTCGAATTTGGTGGCAGCGGAAGCTCTGCTATGTTGTTATTTATAATAATAGAGCGACTGTAAAATGTGAAGAAAGGTTTACAGAAAATATTAAGAGAAAAAACATTCACACAACCGTGTGTGTAAATACATACATATTGTGATTATGGCTATGTAAACACTTCGTGGGTTTATAAAAAGTAAAATTAGAAGGCTATAATTAATAAATGAAAACAGCTTTTTGTAAGACTGCTGGGATTATGAGTGTTTAAAAATATCCTCTGCCAGGTTCCACAGCGACTCTGTCTTCTTTCTCCCCAAGCCCTCGGGACTCTCTGTGGGGGTGGGCCATGGCAGCCCTGAGTCGTGGGCGCTACCTGAGCACACAGGGCCATCCTTCACAGCAGTTCTCATGGCCACCGTGTGGCAGGTCACAACAGGCTGAGGGGAGCCCTCACTCTGCTCCCCTCCATGCCACTTGCTCCATCACAGGACAGAGCTCATTCAAATGCAGGTTCCCTGCGCTGCCCCAGAGCCTGGAGTGGCCCAGCTCCAGGGGGCCTTGGTTGCAGTCTCTTCACTAAGTGGGGGACACTACAGCCCTCCGTATGGGCGTCACCTAGAGTTGCAGAATGAATAGCCCATGCCAGGGAGAAGAACCCTCTCTGCACTGGGGACAGTGGCCTGCACATCCTGGGAGACAGAGATGAGAACCTACGCGAACCTCCTCTGGGTCACAATGAAGCCAAGATCTGAAAGACACACCCAAAAGGTGCCCAGGGTAGCGGGCAGCTTGGCACCATCCCAACCCAGGGCCAAGGTCTTGATGTCGCTGTTTGGCTTGGCTCTGACCACTTCTCTGCTTAGTGAGCTTCATGTGCTCGCTGTAATGAGAAGGAGGCCACACTCATGCAGTTCCCTGATTCTCACAAGCAGTGCTACACACACACACACACACACACACACACACACACACACACTTTCCCAGGTGTGTGTATTGACAATCAGGAACCCAGCTGTAGGGTATTGACAATCACTAAGAAGATCTGGACTCGAGGTTTTGGGAGTCAATTATGCTTTCTATTTCAGTCCCATTTTCTCTTTATTTGTCCCCAAAGGGACATGCAGTATTGTCTAAATAAGTCTAAAAAGTTCTTTCTGCATAGCTCAGGAGTAAAGAGCTTGACTGTCAGGAACAAGGTCCTGGTTGATTCCTGGCATCACACACACACAAGTACTTTCTGTAAGCCTAAGACAAAAATATAGCTGTATATGGTGATGCATGCCCGTGATCCCAGCACTTGGAAGGCTGAGGCAAGAGAATCACCATAGCTCTAAGACCAGCCTAGGCTACGTAGTTCAAAGCCAGCCTGAATTCCATAGCTTGGTTATAGTATCAAGCTCTTGGTACTACAGATAGCACTGTGTTCATTGACTGAAAAGAGAAGGTGGAGATTTCTATAAATGCTGTAAAGCACTATTTGTGCATTAAACCGCATGCGGCTATATTACCAAGAAAAAATGTGGAATCAAAATAATTCTATAATGAGATTAAAGCTAGCAGATTTCTGGTTTCCTGGTCACCTTCGGACTCAGCCCTCAGCCCCTCACACCGCTGTGGAGAGAAGTTGGAGCAGCAGCGCCTCACAAAGGCTCTCTTGAGTCTCATGGTTGTGCATCAGGCAGCAGCAGAGCACGCAGGGCCTTCGTCCAGGGCTGCTTTCCACAGCTGTCCCCAGGGCCCAGGCCACCCCACAGACAGGCCCAGGGACTGTGGGTTTTCAAGAAGTCAGAGACTTTGGAATTTTGAGGCCAAAATGGAGCCTTTGCCTCCTCTCGTACAGTTTGGGCTGTAGTGGTAGGGCTGGTGTCAGAGCTGTCACAGGCTGGGTATGGGGGTCTTGTGGGGCCCACAGAGCCCAGACTTAGGGGGAGACCAAGGAGGAGGCTTTGAAAATCTTTGAGGAAGGTTTGCCTTACTGAACTGGGCTTTCGGGAGAAAAGAATCAATTTTGTGTGTTTTCATGTTTATTTGCTCCATAGTTTTGAGCTGCGCAGGTGTGGCAAACACAGCAGCAAACAGCCTTGACCTTGCAGAGCCTGTGCAGGAAGGCTGGGAGCCCTGCACAGAGGACCAAGCAGCCCAGACCATGGGTGCTGACCAGGGCTGTCAAGAGGGGAGAGGAGGAGCAGGCACGTGCGGGGAGGGAGCATCCAGCTTTTGGTGCCACCAGGCAGGTCGTGAACACACACAATGCGGGCTGGACCAGATGCAGCATGCGAGAGGAGGGCATGGGCAGCTTGTGATGTGGTAGCCCGTGGCCCTGTCCCTGTGTGTTCTCCAGGGCTGGGCAGGACTTTGTGGCCTTTTGCACTGAGCAGGATACGGTGACACTCGGGTGGTACGTGTCCCACTGGGCAGAAGATTTGCCACTTTCTTGGCTTGCAAGTGCCTAGCTGCTGAGTGCCTAGCTGCTGACACAAGGTAGGGCCGGGGGCTGGGACACCAGCTGAGGATGCCGGGCCCTTGGACCAGGAAGACCTCAGGAGGAGCTCAAGCCCGGGTCGGGTCTGGGCCCACAGAGCCCAGGAGGGGCTGCAGAGCCAGGCAGTGGGAGCAGGCTCGGAGTCCTCATCCCCAACCCCCTGAGCCATCCAAAGGCAGTGTTTAGGGGTGACGAGCTGAGCCAGAGCAACACAACTGACAACCAGGGTTTGGGTCTGAATAGCTCCAGGAATAAAATGACCACTTATTGTACTGTCAGACGCAGACAGGAAAGAGGGTTGTTGTTGTTTTTTTTTCTTTTTTTCCCATGGAGAAGTTGCAAGTTTGGCCAAGAATATACAGGATACACACATATTCCTGTTTTTGTGGTAGTGTGTCTCATGAATTTTTATGCGGCATTGAGCTCCTAATATATGTGTTCAGTATCTTTCCCTTAAACTACTTTAAAACACAGCTAATTCAGGTATCTTCAGAATTCATATTCTACAATAATTCAAGTCATAATTATTTCTAGAAACCAAGAACACTACATACAGTACCATGCCACTATATCTGTGTGTCACTTTTAGAATTTCTTCATTTTTTTATAGTTTATACATAAACTGGGATTAAACTTATCTTCGTATCTCTATAAAGGAAATGTCTTTCAGAGAAGCTAGGCAGTACGTACTATTAGGAAGAAACAATGCTTATTTTTGGTGTTTGAGGGCTTCCTTAGGGGTTAAGGAAGTCACTCCCCACCGGAAGAAGTTTGTCCAAGTTCTGAGGTTGGGAGTGACACGGCCTAAGAGGGCAGCCAGCTCAGAGAAAGCACAAGAAATGGAGAAGATCGTGTTGGCAGGTGTGGAGAACGGGGACAAAGAAGAAGTGAGGGTTTACACCGTATGCCGCTCACCCCCCATCTTCCCTGCCCACGGAGCACCATTGGGGTTCTTGTCTGGTGCCAGCTGCTGCAGGGAGTAACTCACCGAGCCATGTTGAGAGTTGCCACGTTGGGACGTCCTTGCCCATGTTTCAGGAGAGGCATGTGACCCTGTTTTGACCAGCACACGTGTGAGGGATCTCTTCACTGTCACAACCCTGAGAAGGTTCCCTGGCTCTGTAAAGGAGACCACTGGGGGGAAACTTTTCTTTTTTCCCCTGGACATGGCTGTCCACACGTGTTCCCTGAACTAAGGCAGCCATGTTGGGACCCTGAATGGAGTCAGGCTGAGGTGGCTGAGGAAAGAAAGACAAGAGCTTGTATCCTTGGGGCTTCGTTATGTTTACTGTTCCTGGGTCTGCCACATGAGAGCTTGTTTTATATAGGAAGTAGGACATTTCCTAGTTATTTAAACATGTTGTATTGGAGTTTTGATTATTTGCTGCTAAAAGCCTTGTCACAGAAACAGGAATGTTCTAGAAGGCCTAGTTTTCTGGCTTGGCCAGCAGATTTACGTTCTGTAGCAGGAAATTTGGAAGGGGAAGGTAACGGACTGTGAAGTGAGCAGAGTGTTGGCCTGAGCGAGGAGTGTGTTCACATCTGAAGGACACAGAGGCAAAGATGCACACTGAAGGCTTGGGGCACAGCTGTGGAGGTCAGGCGCCCATGGAGCAGATGGAGCTGTGGGGGCATCACAGAGGGGTGGCCCTGATCTGGTCTTCAACCAAGGTTAGGCCTGAGCATTACCTTTTTATGCCTGTGTCCACAGGAAAGGATTCTGGGCTCCCTCAGGCCTCCATTTCCTTACTTACCCTTGCTTTAGTGTTTACAGAGATTCTTAGCTCAGGAGTCACACATAATGCCAGACCTGCACCAAACCTGTGTTCCTTTATCCTGGGCCCACTGACCAACGTATGTCCCAGAGTCCCTGCTCTTTAGCAGAGTCATCTGGATGAATTCTGACTAAATGGATGAGTTGGCTGCCTCCTCCTTCACCGAGGAGCTGCATGCAGAGCAACCAGGGTGGCTTCAAGGTTCCATGGGGAGAGGGGACCTTTCAAAAGAGGAAATCTGCATCCTGAGCTACATTCTGGGGGTGCCCCTTGGCTGTCCTCTTCATCAGATGTGACAGGAGCAAAGTTAGCCTCGGCCATGTCGGCTGTACAGCAGCTGCTGCCCCTGTGCTCTGAGCCCTGAGTGCCACACACAGATGGTTGACGTGGCATGCAGACTGGTTTGTACTGTGACTCATGTCAGATTGCTTTATACACGATTCTTGGTCCCTCGGGCTTCTGTAATAAATATCCCAGGCTGGGGCTCACACGACAAACATTGTACTTCTCTGTCAGAGAGCAGGAAGTCTGAGCTCAGGCTGTGTGCACACTGGAATTTGGGGAGGATCCTCCTCATGTCTACATGGTCATCTTTGAGTCCTCACACAGTAGGAAAAGGACTAGGCCGTCCCTGGGCTTCTTGATAGGGGGTGAATTCCATTGATATGGGCCCCACCCTCATCATCCAGGTGTCTTCTAAAGGCCTGGAATCTCAGTCCCATTGTATTATGGGAAATTAGGGTTTCGGTGTGTGAAGCTTTGTGGGTACAAGCATCTAGTCACCACAAAATAGTAAATCACACACGTCTTCATCAACCTTATTTCACAGATGATTGTGTGGGGTGGTGGAATGTGAGGGAACATTTCAATGATAGAATAGGTGTTAGGAGAAACAGCAGACGTTGCAGTAGTGGCATGTGGATGGGCACACAGGTACACACACACACACACACACACACACATCTGTTCCCTGAGGCCGTGGGACCACAGCACTGTGATGCATGGCACCTCAGGTTGGCGCGAGTGAGTGTGTGATAGGTGGTGACTGTCATCTCATAGCATGCAAGTTTCATCCTGGGATTCATTGCAGGGCATTGGTGCCATCACGGCTCCTGTACTGCCCACCTCCTGTGACCCTGAGTTCTTCGAGAAGGTTCTGTCCTGTTCCCATCTGAATCTCTAGAGCTGGCTCTGCTCCTGGCACCTAATGGGGGTTCTGTAAATGGACACTCAGTGCTTATTCTCTTTTCTTTTTTTTTTTTTTTTTTCTATTCCTTTATTTTCTTTCTCTGGGTGAGGCATGTAGAAACAAGGTCTCACTATACAATTCAGGTTGGCCTTTGACTCACAATGTAGCCCAGGATGGCCTCCAACTCATGGTGATCTTCCTGTCTCAGCCTCCCCAGTGCTGGGATGACAGGTGTGTGCCACCATGCCCAGGTGAAAGCGGATTTCCTAGGGCACTAACACCTGTGTCCCCCAGGACTACGGATCCCAATGCTCCGGGCTGCAAGCCCCATGCAGGCAAGAACTGCCATCCGGCTCCATGCCAGTGTCCAACACCCAGCCCAGTACCCAGCACATAGTCAGCCCTCAGGAAACATGTGACAAATGTGCCTGTTCCGATAACGTTCACAGACTCTTGCACTGTCCACACACAACGTGAGTCCTAGAAACGACACCGAGGACAGAAAGTTGAAAGAGGCAAAGTAACCTCAACATGTCACATGGGCCACAGGACTCCGAGTCACACGGAAGGTGGCATAAATCACTGTGAGATTATCCTGGGCACTGTGGGACACACCAGCGGTGTTCCCAGATCATCGCTAGGGCCTTTGCAGACCTCTCTCTGCCTGTTGGGAACAGCACCTGCTGGCCCAATCCAATCGCAAGGGAAGCTGAGAGAGGCCTACCCTCAGGGTCCCAGCCCCAAGTGGGAAATGCTTTCGCTAGTGCAGCAAAGCACAAGTGAAAGATTCCAGGGCATAGAATTTTGCTCACGCCCCACGTCATTCAATAGCGTTGTATACGTTTACCTTCCAGTGGGCAGCGTTAGTCATGTGTGAAACCAGGTTCTGTGTTCAGATTTGGACCGGACTCAATGGGGCTCTGCAGACCGCCAAGATCCAACGCTTGTCTGGCTCTTGCATTTTGGACAGAGATCAGGGCCCTGGGGTTGGGCGGGTACCCCTTCCCCTGTGCCGAGGCCCCTCTCACCAGCCCCCCAGCCGGAGGGAGCCCCTGGCTCTGGCCTTGGCCCTGCCACTGCCTGGGGCCACAGTGTGGGCAGAGATAAGTCCTTCCGGGCGGTGCTGCCACTCACTCCTAACAGAACTGAGACGAGTGTGTATTTTAAAACCAAATAAATGCTCCAGGACCCGAGCAGGGAGACGCTAACGGTTCCTTCGGAATCCAGCCGAATTTATTTTCCATTAGGCCCAGGCTCACCGAGCAGCGTGGTTCAAGCAAGGTGAGACAGCAGCGGTGCGCAGAGCCGCCGCAGGCGCTCGCCCACCGGACAGCGCCTAATTAGATCTCCCAGCTGCAGCCGCCGGGCCGGCGCGGGCTTTTGGCTTCCTCGCTCTCCTTTTCCAGTTGGGGAAGGCAATCTTCTCAGACATGTTTTCCCGATCGGCGCCGAGGTGACCCTGGGTCTGGCCCCACCGCCCCGCCCGTATGTCCCAACAATGAATGTATTTGTAGACTTGGGACGGGGATTAGCGATTCATAGTGAGTGGCTGTGGCAATAATTGCTTATTTTCTATATTTATAGAAAACGACTATATACAGTATTGCTGTTTTCTCTGAAGAGAAAAATAGGGTAATTATCACAGCTACTTATCCACTTCCTTATTTTAATGACCAGCAATTGCCATTTTTTAATTGCTAGGACCAAAAGAAAAAAAAAAAAACCCTCAGAACTTGTTATCCCTTCACCGAGATACTCTGTTCTCATTAAGAATGCATTAATATCAGCACTCACTGTGCAAAGCACAAACAGAAGGTGCTGGCGAGGGCTCTGTGCCACGCAGCCCATCTGCTGGACCCGCCAGAGAAAGAGCAACCGGCTGCAAGCGGCAGGCTCTGTGTTCCTCAGATGAGTTTGTTTTCTTCGGAGTTGTGTGGAAGGACCTCTGTTCACAAAAGAGATGTGTTCTAATATCACACATTCATGTGTGCGCCGAGGGATGTACTAGCTAATGTTTAACTCCCAGCTTCCCAGGAGAGTCTCTCTGTGAGCACTGGCCCATTTCTGTGGTATAAATCCTGCTGCCATGGACCGTCGCACATCAACACCGCATCTCAGAATCCACGTGGGGACCTGATCCGTGGCATGGGCTCTTGTGAGCTGCTAGGCATTACCTCCAGCTCACCACTGGGTAAAGAGGATGTCTTGAACACATTCGCTGAAGGCCTACTGTGTATCAGGCACTGTTCCTGCTATAGCAATAAACTAAAGGGAGTCCTTGCCCTATAGGTATTCAGATTAAATATCAAAAACAGACAAGAAAGAAAGTACTGGCCAGGTGTGGTGGTGTACAACCCGGCACTCAAGAAGAGTGTCTCTAAAAGAGGAAAAAAAACAAAACAAAACAAAAAAAAAAACCCAGTAAATAAATATGAATTAGCTCCAAGGAGTGAGGCACAAAGATACAGCAAAGGAAGAGAGTGTTTGGGACAGTAGGAGTGGCGGCTTTCTGCACATGGTGGACAGGGCTGGCCTTTCTGAGAGTGTCATGAGTACAAATAGGAGTGGCATAAGGGTGTGAATCCATGAGGGTATCAGGGAAAAGAACATTCTAGAAGGCAAAGCAAGTGCAGAGTCGGTGAGGTGGGAGGTGAGAGGGTGTCTGGAAGTTGCTTTTAGTTTCAGCTTCTGGAGCTCCCAAGATCTAAGAGGCCATGGAGCTTCTCCTTACACATGTGTGCTTCAGGGAACATGCCTACCCTGGACCTAAAAGTGACTTCCTGACCTGGGAAGTATTCACCCTGACCCCAGTACCGCAGGGATGAGCCACCTGGCTGTCTCTCCCCTCTGCCTGGGAAGGGTCTGAGGCCTGGATTTTGTCCCTGTGGCTGCGTACACCTCCCCTGGCTCATTGTTCTCAGAGACACAGGCTCCTGAGGTCCTCATTCCTCTGACAGGGTGGCAACTGCCCCAGAAGACCTGCTGGCTCCCTCCATCCCCACCTGGCCCCAGAGAATGTCAGTGTTTGTGGAATTTCTCTGCCCCCTGCTGGGGCCTCTGGGAAGATCTTATCCCCCATCCCCCATCTTCCCTACTTGCAGTCAGGCCTGGTGGGAGATGGTTTTGAATGCTGGCTTGATAATTAGAGGTGTGGATCTTGCTTTATTCTAAGTGACTGTTATTATTTTTTTTCTTCCTAAATTGCTTTTGTTCTTCCTTTGTATTACAGGTAGGACATTCTATTGTTTTTCTTAAGCTGTGTGCTTAGGGAGGTAACATTGTCCCTGGCTGTCACTTTAGAGCAGCCAGCAAGCCCTCACATCTTCTGTTCCACACACAGGCTGCTGCATCTGAAAGGCCCGGTGACATCAGAGCGGAAGGATGACTCAGTTGGGAGACTCACCACCATGGGCCGGCTGGGGCTCTGGGAACCACTCAGGACCCAGGCTGGGCTCTTTCTGTGCTGGTGGCCAGGAAACGCAAGCTGGGAGTAGGAGCAGAGTGTCTCATCTGCAGCAGCGGGTACCTTTGTCTTTCTTGCAGTACTGGGGGCAAAACACAGGGTCTTTGTGCTCAGCTACATCCCCAGCCCTTTTTATTTTTTAAATTTTGAGATGGAGCCTCAATAAAGTTGTCCATGCTGGTCCAAAACTCGGGGTCCTCCTGTTTCAGCCTCCCAGAGTGGGACCATAGCCAGCTTTGCTACAAGTAGCTCAGCAATTGCATGTGTGCGCATGTGTGTGTGTATGTTCATGTGTGTGTGTATGTGTGTGTGTTTGCAGTACTGGCAACGAAACCTAAGGTGGGGCTTCACACTTCAATACACATGCCATGTCCAGTACCCTGAGGACAGAGCTGCAGAGGCGACCCCGGAGCCAGATCCCCTCCTTGTGGGTGTAGCTCCGGGAGCTACATGGGCTCTGGGAGGCTTCCTATGCGTGCATGGAGGAAGCAGGCCTCTTTCGATCTCTAAGGTGGGGGCTGGCGAAGCCTCCCAGCTCTGGAGATTTTTGCTGTTCTGTTTTCCTTTCTTTCACATAGGCCTCTCAGTAAAGAAATTCACAGCAGTGCTTCATCTTCACAGCAGCTGTGTGGCACCCTGAGGAACTGTGCCATTGCACCCAGGCACAGTTCTTCTGAGGAGAAGCAGTGCCACCCCAAGAGCCCATGTAGCTCCCAGAGTGTGACAGCTCAGCACCCACCAGGAAGGGACTTGCTCAGAGGTCTGTAGCTCTGTCCTCAGGGTACATGTGGGTGGGGACTATGGCCTGGGGCTGGGAGGATGAGGTTTGCAAAGCCCTGGCTGAGACCGCCTGGGCTCAAACCAGGTGCTCTGGCTCTGAGACTGTGTATGTCTGACGTGGAGGGGCCATTCTGCATGGGGTTTTGCAGAGAAGTGTCCCCGACTGTGTGTGTGTGTGTGTGTGTGTGTGTGTGTGTGTACAGGTATGTGCATCATATGTGCGTGTTGGAGGCACAGAGCAGGGAGAGGGAGAGATTATGAACTGGCTCAGGATGGCCGAGGCAGGGCCAGGTACCTGTGGAGGACCTGGGTGAGGTGCAGGTCATGTCTTGTTCCCTCCAGGCCTGCAGGTGAGTGGACAACACCCACTGCATCTGAAGTGTATCTTCCTACTCAGATTTCTGTGTTAATCTCCAACAGCACCACCACAGAAACACCCATGCCTGTAAGAGCAGACAGCTGCACCCCAGGGCCCCCACACTGAGCTGTGCATGCCTCAGGGATGAGAAGCAGCTGAGGAGATGGACACACAGCAGCCGCTCTGAGCTGGACCGTGTGAGGGTGGGTCTGCCCCTGCTATCTCCCTTCCAGGCCACAAGCACCACAGAACAGGTATTTTCTCACTTCCAGTCATGCTCTGCAGCCTACTTTTCCGGAGGGAAGGCTCTTGAGCCCCGCCCTCCCCAAGATAATCCGTATTCTTCTACATCCTTTGATTTTAATTCAATTTTATTTTGGTTTTGTTGATTCAGGGCCTCACTGTATACTCCAGGCTAACTTTGAACTCACTCTGTAGCCCAAACTGGATTCACATTTGCAGTGATCCTCCTGCCTCAGTGTTCCAAGTGCTGGGATTATGGATGTATGCCATGGGGTCCAGCTGTGTACTTTCCCAGGCCGACCCTGCAGCTCTGTCCACAGCAGCTGTGCTTGCCTTTTCCTCCCTGGCACCAAATTCCCTGAGTTGCTTCCTGGCCACACTGGGGGCCTCTGTGTTCCCCCAAACCCCTCTGCTGCACTGCTCCTGCCTTGGAGCTACAGCTACGAACTGCATCCCTAAAGTAAGAGCCACATCCTCCTCATGCCCTGGGTTGGGGGGCCTGTCCCACAGTGAGAAGGCAGACCTGCCTATGTCCCTGCCTAGCCTCCTGTTACTTGGTGTTAGTTTGCTTTTGTTCTTGCATAATTTACCCGCTGTAGCAAATGTTGCAAGGGGGCGTGGAGATTACAGACTGCTGAGACATAGCCCTGATTTCAGGAGTCTTCGATTCTGCTAATTCAGACCAAGCCCTTTTAGTTATCCCACAGGATGCGAGTTGTGACAGCTTAGTAGTGACAGGTCACACTTGCCACAAGGATGCATATTTGATCTTGAACTTGTAGGAGGGAAAGCCAATGTCAAGTGAATAAAAGCAGGATCTCACCTTGGAGCTCAGGCTGTCCTTGAACTCACGGTAGCCCAGGCTGACCTCCAAATCACAGTGATTCTCCTGCCTCAGCCTCTGGAGTGCTAGGATTATAGGCGTGTGCCACCAGGCCTTGCAGTAAAGTTTAAGTTAATTTAAAAGTTAATTTTCAAATTAGAACTAGTGCAGGACAGAGATGGTGAGCAGGTGGCAAGGGGCTTCAATAGTTCCTCCAAAAGAGTCAGCAATCCCTGTTATCAGTGTTACCACGGTTGACCACAGGTGCCTGAAAGTGCAGAAAGGGAAGATGAGGACAGGAGGGGACTGCTCTGTGCTCAGAGGTGACACTGTAGGGAGGTTGGGGCCGGCAGAGGTCTCTGGGTGAGGCCAGCTGGGTACTCAGGCAGGCAGGAGTGGAGCTGCGCCACCTGCTGGGGGTGGGGACAGGAACAGGGTGGGCTGGGCTGGGCATCCAGATCCTGGGCGGAGCATGAGCAGGAGTAGGCCTGGGAGAGGGTGTCCCATCCTGCACCCTGGGCTTGGCCATTGGAATGGCCCCAACACACCCTCTGCGCAGGGGTCCTCCTCTCCTTGAGGGTGTCCCCACCAACCCAAAGGTGGCGCTGTCTTGGCAGAACAAGTCTAAGCCACTAACAGTGGGAGTGCAGATCACTCAGAGTTTTATTTTTCGAAATCATGACAATTGCTAGCATAGAGTAACTGCACAAAACCGAAGAGCTGATAGATGTGTGTAGACTATTGTGCCTGCATGGGGACTGCCTTCTTCTCCGCCCTTCTGGTTGGTCCTGGAGACCTGGCTGCAGGGGTCAACCCGGAAGCTGAGGACCGCCGGAGACATAAGATCAGCCCTGGGAGCCGGGCGTGGTGGCGCATGCCTGTAATCCCAGCACTAGGGAGGCTGAGGCAGGAGGATTGTTGTGAGTTCGAGACCAGCCTGAGCTACACAGTGAGCTTAAGGCCAGCCTGAACTGCACAGTGAGACCCTGTCTCAAAAAAGACAAAAAAAAAAAAAAAAAAAAAAAAAAAAAAAAAAAAAAAAAAGATCAGCCCTGGACAAGGCCCAGCGGTCTCAGACTGCGGCTGTCTAGACCTTAGGAAAAGCGCTCCCCGCAACACATGAACAGATCGCCTGAGGAGTTGCAGAACTGAAACTTCACTGGTTTCTAATTCTGTGCGAGCAGCCGCTCATTAGCTGCACGCTCTCACTAAGCAGTCTGAAGTTCTGAGGTTCGCTCTCAATATAACCAGTAGGGAGGCTGCTTCAGGCCGCTTATGCTCCCCTTCCCCTACATATTCTGGAAGCTTCCTCCATTCTGAGGGGGACATAACCCAGCACCATGCGATCCTGGATGATCACGTTAGCCTCCGTCAGTGAGTAACAGAGGCAAGCTGTCACCCTGAAATCTAGTGTTGTCTCCTGCACTTTAGGAAAGAAGATTTAGGGTACAGGAAGAGAGAGTCGTTGCTGTTAAGATCCTCAGCCCATTAACAACCCAGGGGTGGTGATGCAATTGGCCTGGAGGGGCTGCTGGGTGGGATCTCTCCTGGGAGCCCCAGGAAGGTCGTCATTTCGCAGGCTGCCTTGGGCCTTGAGATGATTCCAGCCTGAACAAGCTGCCTGCAGGCCCTTCTCAAAAGTGCCTCCAGCAACCTCGTTCAGAGACCCCATAGATGTCCAAAGGCCAGTGCCCTCACCAGGATCTTTTTATACAAAGCCAGGTAGCAAGCACAGACCCCAGGTGAGAGAAAAAGGATGCATTCACACTGCTCGGTGGGCCAGGGACCCACCCACGACGACCCAGGGAGCTCTGCACCCGAGATGTGAATCCAAGACTCAAGCTCTCGTCCTGGGAGGGCCACCGTGCATTCACTCGCCCACCCAGGACTGTTGCCCCACACCTGTCTCTATCAAGAAAGGCTCGTGCAATCAGGCCCAGGAGAAAAGGTCTCTGGACTTCAGAAGGCAGGAAGACGGACAGCACACAACCATCACAGAAGTGCATGCTGTGATTCCAGTTGTGACAGTGTTGGCAGGGAAGTGGAGCTTAGCTGGGACAAGCATGGGACAGAACATGAGGGCAGGGTGGTGGCTCACCTGGCCTGGGAGGTCAGGGAAGTCTTCCTGGAGGAGATAGCCCTGAGGGTGTAGGGTGTGTGTGTGTGTGTGTGTGTGTGTATTGGTGCCCACGGGGCTGTAGGCCTGAGGTAGCAAGTGTCCTGGTTGGGTTTCAGGAACAGGGAAGACTGTGTGGCCTAATGGCTAACAGGGGAGAAGGTGGGGTTTGTGCCAAGAGCACAGTCCTGTTTGGGGGTCACCATCAAGTGGGAGTTGTCATTGCGCAAGGGGAAGAAACAGCAAAACAGAATCTACCAGGCAGCCTTCAGAGAAGCATAGTTGATCTGTCCAGGAGAGCGGCTATTTGATTGAGGTTTCAAGGGTGCATAGGAGTTTGTTAAGACAAGAGAAAGGCATGTTTGTGAAGGCCAGGTAAGCGGTGAAAGAGTGGAGTTTATGATGTGCTATAGAAGATACTGGGAGGTGAGGACAGATGGAGGCAGGGTGTATTAGTTAGCCTGTTCACCCATTCACTCATCCATTGCTGCAACCCAACCTGAGAGCTTGCTGCAGGCTTTGGCACTGGAGGCGCTGCAACAAATACAACAGCATTTGCTGCCTAGGGGGGCTCACCCTCTACTGGGGGAGAAAGTCAGTGAATACACAGAGCGTAGAGTGTGTGTGTGTGTGTGTGTGTGTGTGTGTGTGTGTTCCAAGTGGCGGCCAGTTCTGTGAAGGTCAGGACTGTGCGGAGTGGGCAGCAGTGAGGGTGGTGTGTGGTGTCAGCCTGCGGGACTCTCATGTGGATGGTGCAGGAGGACCCTGCTCCAGTGGACAGCACAGGCGAGGCCCGAGGTGGCCCTGGTCTGCTGGGCTCAGGAAAGCACAGGGTCCCCTGTGGCTGGCGAGGTACAAAGCAGGAAATAAGGGCCATGACCAAGGCCTGAGGAGGGAACTGCAGACCAGTGCGACTGGATTCTCGTTGGTGAGTCGGGAGAGTGCAGAGGTTTTGTGTGGAGGAGAAATGGGTCCTGACATGCTCTACAAGGGCCATCTGGGTGCCCTGTGGGGACAGCAGAAGCAGGCAGTCCCTCTGTCATCCTGCCAGAAACAGTGGGCCTAAGGGAGTCAGGTGGCCTTCCCGAGGTGGGGAGAAGTAGCAGAGTCTGTCTCAGAGACAAAACAAAGATTTGGCAATGTATCAAATGCAGGTGTGTGGGTCAGAAAAGCGCCCAGGCTTCCCACCAGGGAGAGTGGGAGGGTGGCTTTGCCTCGGTTGCCAAGAAGGGTGCTGGGAGGGCAGGTGGGGGTAATGCGGGGAGCTCGGGCTTAGAGTTTTAAGATGGCAAATGCAGGTGCATGTAGGGCAGACAAGTTGGGCATTCCAGCAGTTCTTTGTGTGTATGAAATACTAACCCTCTGAACTGTGTGCTTTGTGATCCCCCCAGTTTGTAAGGAGTGTCCTCAGGCCTGGTCGGCATCTCCCCTCACCATCTTGAGGATCACTACGAGGTTCTGAAGTGTCCTTTAATAAATGGAAGCTCTTAATTTTAGTATGATTGAAATCGCCAACCCTCTCATGTACACCTGATACTTTCTTATTTAAGAAAAATCTGCCCATTATGTAGTTAGGGAGGTGTCAACATATTTATTTTTTCTTAAAAGCTCTCAGGTGTTGCTTGTTGGCATTTACATGAGCAGTGGCGCACTCCTCCTCTGTGAGTGTGCTGCCCCTCTCTCTGGCCTGGGGGCTGGGGCCTCAGCTGTCTTTCTGTCTGTCGATAGAACCGGCCATTGCCCTAGATCTCAGTGTCAACAAATGTTTGCCAGCTGCTAAGGAAAAGGTTTGCAGATACAAGATACAAGAAGGGAAAGGTTGTCAGTGGGGCACAGCCCTTTCTAGGGACCATGGATTTGTTCTTAGAGCCTCTTAGGTCATGATTATGTTTTAAAATCAATTTTATTAATGTGTGATTTATAACAAGTATACCGTTTGTAAGTTTAAAGACCCATGAGTTTTAAAGGATCTATTTCTGTCTCTATCTCTTTCTATATATATCACGTAACCTAATTAAAGTGCACAACTTTTTCTTGTCCCCCAAATTCCCTCCTGCCCCTTGCTGGTCAGTCCCAGAATGCTCTCCTATTACTTATTATCTATCTATCTATCTATCTATCTATCTATCTATCTATCTATCTATCAGTCTATCTATCTGTCTGTCTGTCTGTCTGTCTGTCTGTCTGTCTGTCTCTATCTCTATCTCTTTATCTATCTATCTATCTATCTATCTATCTATCTATCTATCTATCTATCTATCTATCTCTATACTGGGATTGAATTCAGGACTTTGTGCTTGCCAGGCAGAAGCTTATGCCACTGATATACATCCCTGGCCTGGCCCTCTGTTGCTTATTTAAGTGCTAGTGAATTAGGTGTAGTGGCACATGCCTATAATCCCTGCACTTGGGAGGCTGAGACAGGAGTATTGCCATGAGTTCCAGGGCAGCCTGGGCTATACACACAGTGAGATCCTGTCTCAGAAAAACAAAAAAACATTTTAAAAAATAAACTCTGGCCCCGTCTTCAGCCCCTTCTCTGCTTACTGGCTGCTTCAGCTGCACTCTAGTGGGCCTGGACACTTTCCAGGGGAGTCGCCTGGGACCCAGCCACAGTCCTAGGAGTTCCTGTGTCAGGGGGGCACGATTCAGGCAGACGGCTGAAGCAGGACACAGTGCTGGGGACACACACTTCCCACCAGTGCACAGGGGCTCACAGAGCCCTGAGTGGTCTGGGTGGGGGAGGCCAGGAACCAAGGAGCAGGAGGGAGGCCAATGGAGAAGTTATCAAGCAAAAGCATTGTGTTTGTGGATGAAAGGGGCAGTGCTAGGCAGTGCACAGAGGGCAGGGTGGAGCAGCACTGCCGTGTTCTGAGGGGCTGGGACCCCACTGTTTCAGTCTTCTTTTCCATGCACCTGCACCCTGGACACCTGGCCTCCTACCCCAGGGTGGGAGAGGTACAATACAGTGGCTTCTGAGGTCTACCTGCTGCTCCATCCTGCCCTGTACCCAGATCCTGCAGACAGTACTGACATGTGTGAAACTCCCCCAGAGCTTGCAGTGTTCTTGGTTCCAGGTTTTTATGGCCCAGGACCTTGGCCTGCAGGGCCCAAGGAGGGGCAGAGCACATGCCCAGGGTTCCCCAGTTCCTCCCTATTCATGCAAGCTCAAGGGCTGGAGAGATAGCTTAACAGTCTAAAGTGCCTGCTTAGGCAAGCTTAGGCAAAGTGCAGGAACATAAGCCTCGCCAGCCCGGCTCCCAGAGTGGGCTGAGCTGGCCACACACACACACACACACACACACTCTGATCCTACAGGCTCAAGGGATAAACAGCAGCCACAGAGCAGTGACGCTGCTTCAGTGTTTCAGCCCTATTCTGAAGCCTCAGTGCTGAGGCCAGGAGGAGAGAGAAAGAAAACCACAACAAGCTCAGCAATGGTTGTGAGGAGGGCTGCCCTCAGCTGGGCAGAGGCTGAGAAGCAAGAAGACTTTTTCCTTTTGTCGTCTGCTTTTCCTTTTTCAGTATTAGGGATCGGACCCAGAGCCTTCATACTGAGCCACTCCGCCAGCCCTTTACCACTGTTTCTTTTGAGACAGGGCCTACGTCGCCATGCTGCCCTGGTTGGGCTCGGATTTGAGCCTCCCAGGGTGCGTTTCCTCTGCGTTGCTGACACGCTCACCCCCACCGGTCTGATTTTAAAAAGGTGGCTGCCATCCTTACTTTCTGCAGTTAAAATGGGCCCAGTTCTTGTGCTCCGCTGAGCGTAATCTTTCCAGTGAAGGCGTGCGGGTGCGAATATTTTTAAAATAGTTAAATTCTTGCAAATACATGCTGCTCTCCCCAGCCCTGAAGCCTCTGATATTTACACAGCCCAGGGGTCTCAGCTGTGGGGGCCGCGGCACTGATGACGCTCTGAGGCATTTACGCTTTTCCATTTGGGGACGGAGGGAATTCAGAGAGCGCTCCGGTGGCCCTGAGTGCCCTCCTGTCAGACAGACGTCACATCCCGTGGCTCGGCCTGGGATTCAGTATTTCTGGAGCAGCCCCACCCATCCTCCCATCCGTGGACACCACGGCCCGCCCACCATTGGCTGTCAGTGGGGTCACAGATGCGCTGGAGGAGCACGGATCCTGAGTTGGCCGATCATCAGCCGGGGGGAGTGGTCAGTGGCTTGGTGGCCTGTGCAAAGCCTGCACTGTCCGCTTCTCACTGCGCTAATTGTAGGCTGCTGGTGCCTGCCCTCGGCGTACACAAGCCCTGAAATCAGAACAGCCGTTCCGCCCTGGGAGCGTGGGCAGCTTTCTCCACATCGTTTATTTCTCCCCACATGGGCCTAGGGCGTGGTTGTGGGGTGAGCGGCTGCCGAGAGCTGCCCTTTGAGAGCACTCAGCGAAGCGGGACTCCCCCTTCTCCCCGCCATTCTTGCTGGGTCTGTGAAGGCCCACCGGTAGCTAGATGGCTGGGTTGTATGTTGGATTTCATTCTCCTCCACTCAACAAAAGACACTTCTGTAATTGTCTCAAAAATGTTCTGTTGGCAGACTATTGAGCCTTGTGACTTTTTCTCATCTTTAGGAAAAACAAACTTGTCCCAACCACTCTGGAGGCCGAGGAAGGAGGATCACACTTTTGAGCTGGGGGGGGGGGCGCACAGCCTAGGGCATCTTAGCAAGGTCCATCTCAAGTTGAAAAGAGCTGAGGGTGCAGCTGGGGGGCGGAGCACTTGCTTAGCAGCACACACACACGGGTCCTGGGTCCAAAGCTCAGTGCTGTGCAGAACCAAAACAACCTAAAAGCTTCGTCATTTTCATGAGTCAAGAGAAAACCTGCTGAGAACTTGAAAAATATCCCTTATGCTTTTCTCTTTAATGCCCAGAAAGAACTGAATTATAACCTGCTCCTTCAACTAATTCGAAGGGAACAGAAAGGAACCTGCTTGGGCTCTGTGGCTAATGACAGAGTGCAGCACCTGCGGAAGGAGGGGTGCAGATGGGCAGCCCTGCAGAGGTAGATTAATGGGCGGCCCTGGCATTCTGGCAGAGGCAGCTTGAGAGATGAGGGCGTTGCTGAGAGCCTCAAGAGTCTCCAGTGGTGCTCAAAGAGAAAAAGACCGGGGGCGCAGTAATCTTTCATCTTCATAATAATGTGTCAGGTTGTGACTAGCCACGTATTCCAGAATACCCAGCAATGGCTAGAGTGAGAAGTTGCTTCATTATCCCCTCTAACAAGATGTCTCGTGGTGGGCGGACCCAGTGAGGTATGGCTAAGTAAGGACTTTCTTTTTTTTTTTTTTTTTTTTTCTGGTACTGGGGATTGAACTCAGGACCTTTGCACTTGCCAGGCAGACACTAAGCTGCTGAACTACATCCCTGGCCCCTTAAGTGAGGACTTTCTATCAGTGCCCTATTCCCCTGAACGTGTTTCTTTTTTCTTGGGATGCTTCTCATCCCAGCAGTGTGTAAAGCAAGAAGCAGGAACGGATGGTGATGGGAAACTTCTGTTCTCAGGATTCTTACCAGGAAGTAAACATTTTCCCAAAAGATGTGTAGCCAGATGTCTCCATGTACCTCATCGGCAGGAAATCATGTGTGGTCATGGTGCCTGCAAAGGATGATGGGAAAGACAGCAGCGGGCAAAGTGCCCCGGGGTAGGGACTTAGATCCCAGGTTCTGTTGGCAAGAATTGGAGTGGGCTGGGGGCAGAGAGTAGCTGCTCCATGTAAATATCACATGTGTGGCCCTTGTGTGTCAGACGTGACTTGGGGCAGTAGGTAGGTGGCATGGCGGTTACCTCCTCTGCTTCCTGGGGCTCATCCCCCTTTTTCCTGGACACTCACCTCTCTGAGTCCTCTCAGCAGCAGTGCCCTCTGACCTTTAGCAGAGGTCAGAGGTGAGGAATGGCTGGCCTTGGGCCTCTGTCCACCTGCATGGTTTCTGTATATCCACCATTGCCGTGGGCTCAGCCAGCTCTCTGGCCCAGTGGGGCTATCACAGGTCTGGGTGTCTCCCCAACCCACATCCACCAGCGGTGCAGAGCCAGGGCATAGGGCCTTTGCAGATGTGGTTACTTAGGATGAGGTTAGCCCTGGTCAGAGAGCTCCAGGGTCAGTATCTCCACAAAAGGAGAAAACACAGCAGGAGGCCTGGGCCAAATGGAAGGGGAGGCACAACTCAGAGCCAGAGAAAGGCATGGACCAGAGGAGCCACCAGGGGTGGAGGACAGGACTCGCACGGATTCTAGGAGAAACCCGTGCTACAGGGCCTCTGGGTGCTGCTCTTGCCTCTTCACCCGTGGCTGGTAGTTTCAGCCATCCTTGGGCACTAGGAGGACCACTGAAGATGTGAGGGTTGCCCGTCCTCACCCTGCCTTCCTGCCCCAGGTCAAGTGCTCCGGAGGGCCTGCAGTGTGGAGATGTGCCTCCTGATACCTGCATGTAAAATCCACGCAGAGGGGCAAGTGCCAGTCCCAACTGCTCGACCGCTCGGTACTGATGACAAACGTGGCCCGCGTGTTGAGGCCTCTTTCTGGCCAGGTATTAGCTACTGTTCTTCTCTGAGGAGAGAGAGAGTATAGCTGCTCTGCGTGACACGCCAGACACCATGGGTGGCCACAGCCAAACGGTTCACAGGGCTAAGGTCATGACCGTACGGAGGGCTGGTGACAGATGTTCAGATCTTTCAACCACAAGTCTGGGGCAACGCAATGAAGTGGAACACATACTTTGCTTTGAAAACTGTAGTCTGTCGAGTTTCATTTCTGTCCAAACCAAGCTGGAGGTAGCAGCAGGCCCCAGTGACATAGGACAGGGTGGTGGAGACCGGTGACACTGCCGGAGGTCTGGGCAAAGCCGTCCCTGTCTGTTGCCTTGTAAAGACTGGACATGCTGAGTGCCTTTGGATAGTGCCTTTGATGCAAAATCTCATCACCTCTGGGAAACCTGTAGCTCGCACCCTGTTCCTATCTCTCCCAGTGGGCAGCACTGCTAATGTGCTTCACTTGTCACTGTACGTGAGGGCAGTGTCTGGATGCGTTTTTAGTTTACATGACAATGCCACCATGTCTTCTTTCCCAGCGCCACTTCTCCGAGGTGTACTGTGCCATCTTTTGCATCATTCCTCCTTAACGTATATTTGCCGTGTTTTACAAAACCACATCACCACAAAATAGCACTACATCCTGCATGTGTCCCTGAGGGAGCTGACAGGCTTCCCTGGGGTCCTTCTGGTGGCAATGGGTTGCTGGATCCCAGGGATGCTATGGTTGGCTGAGTGATGGCTAATTTCTCTGAGTAAAGGAGTCCACACTCCAGCTGCTCTGCCCCATGTGTCTGTGTTTCCATACCAAGATTTAGCACTATTCAGGTTTCTAATTTTTCCCAAATAAGAAAAGGGTAAAATTCTATGCTTTTGAAGTTGGCATTTCTCAGTGACTGATGATTTTGAACACCTCTTTGTATCCCTGTAATTTCAATTCCCCACTTATGTAAACTACCTGTCCATATTTCTCACCCATTTCCCTATTTTCCTGCTGGGGTTCTTCTTGCTGGTCCACAAATTTTACCTTTGCAGTTGTGACCAAGGGAATAGACTTGTAGGTAATCAGCCGGGTTACAAGGGGCCTTGCCTAGTCAGAGGAGTCTTTAAAAACGGGTTTCTCCCAACTTCACCAGGTGCTGCTGATGGAAGCCACAGGCCAGGGAAGTAAGGTGGCCTCTAGAAGCTGGTGACCCTTGGACAGCAGCTGCAGGCACAGACGTGACATGAGACTGTTGGTCCCACAGTGACCTGGGACTGGCTCTAGAAGCAGATTCTTTCTCAAATCCTCCTGATAAGAGCCGGGCTGACTTGTCCCTGGATCTTAGCTCAGTGAGACCCCACAGAGCTCCTAGCCAAGCCCTCTGGACTCCAACCTTCAGGATGGGCTGAGAAGCTTGTGCTGTCTGCTTTTGCAGCCAAAGGATGCGAACCCGACAGCCATGCTTAGCACTCCTCTGCCTTGTGGTTTGTGCTTTTTCCAAATTCTCCCTCACGCCTCTGCATGCATGGTGGAGGAAGGTGACATTTCCTCCAGGAGGGTAAAAATTGGTTGTGAGGAAATGAAAAACCAAACAAAAGTTTTTTTAGTATACAAAGTACAGATCTACATCCAGTATAAAAACAAGAAACCAGCATAACCTTGACATTGAACTTCCCCGGGTGGGGAGGTTGCAATTAGGGAAAAAAAATCTTGAAAAAACTCCCTGAGGGGTGGTAATTTTAAAAAAAAGATTGCCTCTAGGCATGGCAGTGCACGCCTCTAGGCTCAGCTATTCCAGAGGCTGAGGCAGGGGGATTGTTTGAACTCAGGAATTTGAAGCCAGCTTGGGCAATACGGCAAGGCATATCTCAAAAAAGGATACAAAATACTGGCCTAGGTCATAATAATTTTCTCTGTCTCTCTGTCTCTCTCTTTGTCTTTTTGAGACAAGGTCTCACTTTGCAGTTCAGGCTGGACTTGAGCTCACTTTGTAGCCCCGGCTGGCCTCAAACTCACAGCAATCCTCCTGCCTCAGCCTCACAAGTGCTGGGGCTACAGGCATGCGCCACCATACCTGGCCATCCTGTTATTTTTTTATGGTTCTATAGTTCATGTTGAGGCTTTTAATCCATATAGAATTTTAGTTTGCTGAGTTCCTCTAAAAGCCCATGGAGAGGGCCAGTCAAATAGCCTGCTGTGCCAGCCCCACCCCCTGGGCACCCTGAGGTGGCAATTGACACTGTGTGTGGTGCTGTACATTTGTAATCCCAGCTCTTGGGAGACTGTAAGTAGGCAGATCACTATGAGTCTGATCTAGTAATGAGACCCTAAACACCCTATAGACCCTTCCCTAAAAATACAATAAATAATAAATAAATAAATAAAACCCATATAAAAATTTTATTAAGATTGCATTGAGTTTATAGGTTTATTGAAGAAGAGTTGGCAACTTCATAACATGAAATCAGTAAACTTATCCCAGCAAAAGCCAGAGACTCAGCTCATTTCCTCATTCAGCAAGTTTTAAAACCTTTTTCAGAGGTCTGGTGTATTATTTCAGGCACTCTATTTTTGACTATTATGAATTGTGTCTTTTTCTCTATTCTGTATTTATTGAAATCTAGGATGCCATCAATGTAAGAAACACCACAAATTTTAAATCATTAAAATACTTAAAAGAAAAAAAAATGAGCTCAGTGTGCTAGTGTGCACCTGCAACGTCAGTGCTCAGGAGACTGATGCAGGAGGACTGTCTCAAGTTTGAGGCCCGCCTGGGCTACAAAGTGATTTGAAGGCCAGCCTGGGCTATAAGCAAAGCCCTGTCTCAAAAAAAAAAAGTGAAAATGTGTGTGTTATAGTTACTTTTTTCTATAAATTTCCTGCTGGTGCAGAGAAATACTATTGATTCTTCTGGGCTAATCTTGTACCTGGCAATGGTGCTTGTAAGTTCTAATATTTGTTTGTTGGCTATTGCCTTGTCATGGTAAATGATGACAATTTTCTTTTCCCTTGTGATTTTTGCCCTCTCTCACTCTGCCTGCCTGTTTCTTGTGGACTTGCAAACCCTTGTCCCATCTGATAGTCATCTGGGAGCTTGTGACTCAGGAGTCATCTACTTTTCATAAGTCCTTGTGGTCAGGGGACCCTAACTCACATAAGGCAATTTCTTCCAAGGTCTGAGGAATCTACTCTTATGGTCCTTGAGGGGCTTGAAAGCTGTCTCACATCTGTGTGTCCTCTGCACTTGGGGACAGCGAGTCTAACATCCTGATTAGTGGATGAAGGCAGATACTTTCAGGAAGGGGGTGTGGCGAGGCAGAGACTAAGTGGTAGCTTTAGTAGCATAATGATAACTAGAAGAATGACAAAGGTGATTATCCACCTATGTCTGAGACTGTGTTTTCAAAGTAAGCCTTTCTCAGGGGCTAGGGGAACAGCTCAGTGGAATAAGCGCTTCCCTGGCAAGTACAAGGGCCTGAGTTCAATCCCTGATTTCCCCCCACCCCCCCAAAAAAAGATATTTCCCTCAAAGTAAGCCTTTCTCACATTTGACTTGCAACAGCTCTGTCAAGCTGGAGAGAAAGAGCACCATTATCTCTATTTTCCTCATGAAGTGAGCTCTAGGCTTCCTCCTGGGGTGTGTGGGTAGCTTTGGGGACCAGCTTTTCAGGACAGGGCAGGGTGAGGGATGGAAAGGCCATAGGCCAAGTGACTGCTGGGAGAGTGGCTTTGTAGCCCGGCTGGGCTGAACGGTGGGAAAGGTTTCAGGTGTGGATAGAAGACAGAGAAGGCGGGCCCAGCCAGGCTGCAGCACTGAGACCACAAGCGTGGGCTTCTAACCCAGGCCCTGCACAGCCCCGTTTGCTGAGAGACTGTGATGTAACCCAAGCCTGTGTTATATTTTAAGTCGTAAGTACTGTGCTAAGCTGGCATTTGCATAAAGGCTTTGACCAGGGAGCCCTGTTTGCTCTTTGGCCAAATGTGCCTGAGCCCCCAGTGTCAGCCAGGGTCCTGCTGGAGAGCAGAGGCAGCGGGGCACTGACAGAAGACAGTGGTGGCTGGCCTGGAGAACAGCCAGGTTCCTGCACCTTGGGAAGCCCTCGGGCTGGGCCTGCGTGGCACAGCTGGGGCCAGCCCCAGTGATCTAAGGCTCCTCAGGGAAGCCACGCTGCCTGGGGCCTTTTGGTGCTGATCTCCTCTGCCCCATCCAGCATCTGGGATGATCTTCCTCCTCAGAGTAAACTAATTAGAGACTTTCATCTGTCTACAAATACCTTCCTGCCCCGACTAGGTCAGCATTTATTTCAGTCCTGAAACACAATACTTGGGACACACAGCTCAGAGAAGGAGAGGTTTGTTTTGGCTCATGGTTTAGAAGGTTCAGTCCATGTTCATTGGCTTCAACACAGAATGGCATAGTGGGAGGGTCTGGCGGAGGAGGCTGCTCACCTCATGGGAGACCAGAAGTGGAGCACAGGGAGGAACCAGGAAGGGAGATCACTCTTACAGGTCATGCCCCTAGTGTCCTGCCTTCTATCAGCAGTGAACTGTAGCACCCCACAATCCAGCTGCCTCCCAAAAGCTTCATGTCTGAGTGTGTGAGGCCCTGGGGGACTTCTGGGGACTGTCGCTTCTCCAGGGTGATACATGGAGCTCCCCCTCAGTTCCCATGGCAGTGTGCAGGAAGGTTGGGCTCATTTGCTGCTTCCATGCAGTTGATTTTCGGTTGAGTGCATTGACTTCAGCCAGGGCTGATGGTGGCTTATAAGTTCTCCCTGAGGCAGGCCAGGAGGTGGGGGGTCGTGAGTTTCTCCTCCCAAATTTCCTCTCCCCTGAGCTCTCCTTCCACAGTCCCTGCCAGCCAGCTGAGAGGAGCAAGCAAGCTGTCTGGTGTAGCATACGGCCAGAGAAAAGGAGTTTTCCACCCCTGGGACTCAGCTGTCCCCACCTGCTCTCAGCATGCACATGGTGAAACCTATCCTGAGTCAGTGATGGGAGAGACGCATTGGGACAGCTCCTGCTTGTTTGGTTTCTTGTTGAGTGGTGTAGGCCCTTCAGGGCTGCATTTTATTAACATTTGTGCTCTCCATGTCCCGGGGCACAGTGGTGAGTATTGAAGACCAGGCAGGGGTAGAGGTCCTGGGTCTGGGCCTCTGGACTCCTGAGGAGGTTAGTGATGAGTATCAAGCGAGCACGGGAACCTGAAGTCAGGGGAGGAGTCCTGTCAGCTATGAGTGAGTGCTCACCATTGAGCCCCTCATCCCCACTGGATGGCATTTGGAAGTGAGGTTTTGAGAGGTGATTGGGTCATAAAGTTGGACCCTTGTCCATGGAGTTAGTGTCCTTAGAGGAGACACAGAGATGGTCTCGCCCTGTGCCTTGTGAGGACCCAGCCAGAAGGCGGCCCCTCTGGTGTGATATAGAGCCAGAAATCTTTTTATTTTTTGCTTAAACTTCGAATGCATTTATTTTTTTATTTTTATTTACTTTTTAAAATTTATTTATTTGTATTTTAACTTGAGTGAAAAATAGAAGCTAAGACAAAGAGAACAAATGACATAAACAGGGTAACATACAATGATACATACGAGCCAGAAATCTTACACAGAGCAAGAAGAGAGTCCTGCCAGAACCTGTCCTCTGGCTGCTGAGCTTGAACTTCCAACCTCCAGAACCATAAGAACTAATACCTCTGTGGCATTGTCATAGCAGTCTGAGTGAAGACAGTGACCCTTGGGACACCAAGAGGAGGTTTCTTGTCATGAAAGACACCTGTGTGGCTTTCTGTACACTGGAGAGCGGCGTGGGCCTGTCCTGCTGGAAAGACGCCAACTACAGGCCCCAGAGGTGCTATAGGCAAAGACTTCCTCCTCAGTGGTGACCGGAATCTCAAACCACCCCATGTGAAGCCTTTGTGAAAAAGTCACAGGAATTGTAATACCAGCACTCAGGAGGCTGAGGCAGGAGAGTTGCCACAAGTTCAAGGCCAGCCTGGGTTACATAGTGAGACCTTGTCTCAAAAAAGATAAAGTCCCAGGAAGTAGAACTCCTCACCCAGAAGAGGACAGGCCACACCCTGGTGGAACATAGAAACGCTAGTCAAGTCGTTGAGAATAAAATGCAGGGGAAAACGGAGTTGGAGGGATTGAGAGGGTTTCAGTCTCAAAGAAAACGGTGAGTCTGTGTGTGGAGGGCAGGCCATGTGATAGATGCCAGAAGTTTGTGCAATTAGATGAAAGCAGCAGCTTCCTTCCTCCAGCCACTGATCAACAGCATGCACCAGTCCTGTCACCGGGTCACATGTGGAAGGTATGCAAATTCTGAAATTCGGTGCTATTTTCTGTACCACAAAAGCTACCCCAAACAAGCAAAGCCCAATCTATTTTTTCCTCCATAACAATATTTTATTTTCCATGATAATCTTGTTGAAGTATAATTGACATACCATGAAGCTCATAATTAGATCCAATATATTTGTACATTCGTGAAAGCATTCCACCATCAGGATAGGGAGCACTCCAGTCTCCTCCAGAAGCCTCCTCGTGCCCGCGTGTGACCCACTGCCTCTGCCCTAGACCTGGAAGTCATTGGTCTGCTGCTGTTTCTATAGGTCAGTGTGCATTTTCTAGGGTGTATGATAAGGTGGTCTGTATGTTTTTGTGTGTGAAGTAAAGAAGGATTTCTATTCTTTTGGAATGCTCACTCTTGGGGCCAAGGCCAAGCTGACTATGTAGAGAGATTGGCGGGGGACAGACAGAGAGACAGACAGACAGACAGACAGACAGACACCACCTCAGTGTCCCAGGCCCAGCTGCCATCTTACAAAAGCTACATGAGAGACCTTAGGTATTATCTGTAGTAGGAGCCAGCTGGTTGATGTAAGCTACAGTAGTTGTCACTGTGACTATTTCATTTGGGATGGTTTGTTACCCACCAATAGCTATCCGAGCAATCCAGCACTGAGGCCCTTTAGAAACTCCCAGGATAGTGAAAAGAACCCTCTTGCAGGAGGTGACACCTGCTGTCCTCTAGGCTCTTGAGGAATTAGTGTCTGCTTCCAAGGAAGAGGAACAGGTCCACCTCTGCCACCCTCCCTTGGGTGGGTTTTCTCACTTGGCTCTAGGGCCATGGCTTTGAGAAGCTGCTCTGTGACCCTGACACTGGGTGTCTTCACTAGGCCTGGCTCAGACGCTGTGGGTTGGAGGAAGGTGTCCTGTGTGAGAGACAGGATGGGCTGAGGAGAGCTAATGGGGAAGAGGGGGGGCCACCATCTTCCCAGAGAGGGATGTGGTGAGTGGTAAAGAAAGAAAGACAGGAGCCGGGCATGGTGGCGCATGCCTGTAATCCCAGCACTCGGGAGGCTGAGGCAGGAGGATTATTGTGGGTTCGAGACCAGCCTGAGCTACAAAGTGAGCTTAAGGCCAGCCTGAACTGCATAGTGAGACCCTGTCTCAAAAAAGACAAAAAAAAAAAAAAGAAAGAAAGAAAGACAGAGCAACATACTTTTAAAGTACAGGGGTGCTGGGAGTCCATGTTCAGGATGAGCAGAGACAGTGGCATCCCAATCAGCCACCATTTACTAAATGTACACAGTCATCAGAGGGGTAGCAGATGACCCAGAGCAGCAGTGACCCGCTGAGGACGATCTTGTGCCAGGTCAGGGACTGGTTGTCTTAATGCTAATGAGGATCTTTATGCTGGTGAGGACTGTGGGGAGAGAGGCAGCTTGGGAAGGAGTGTGCCCTTTCCTCGTGTGAAACCTTTTAACTACTACTCCTTGGTTCTCAAGAACCAGGATGTTGGGGAGCTGGCTCAGTAGAATAAGTGCTTCCCTGGCAAGCGCAAAGGACCAGAGTTCAATCCCCGGTTCCACCCCTCCCACCAAATGAGAACCTGGATGTCTTCGGCCGATGTAGTCTTGCCCTGAGGCATCGCCACAGCATCACGGATCGACAGGCACACGGAGTTACCTTCCAGTGCCATAGCAGCCCCCACAGCAAAGGCTAGGCCTTGGGCAAGCTCAAGTTAGAATTTGCTCAGTGGTGTCCCCTCCAAGTTATATAGAATGGCTTTTGACAAAGAGCCACCAAGGAATGGCCCTGGCCCTGGCCCTGGGGTGGGCGCTGGGTGCTGGAGCTCTGGGGCCTGAGCCTGCCTGTCTTCTCTGTCCCGTCAGCTTAAAACTCTGCTTTGAAAATACAGAAAAAGCACAAGGCACAGGCTGCCCCCTGTAGGAGCAGCCAGCTGCCCTGGGTCCCCATCTCCTTCTGCTTCCCCATGGTCTGCACTGCTGTCGTGTGGTGTCTTGCGGCCCAGGGCTCTGCAGCAATCTGCATGAATTTAACCACGGCTCCTCACTCCATCGAGTGCTTGTGAGTGTGGCCCTCATGGTGGCCTGTGAGATGATCCTCACGTTGTCAGTGCACTGACTCCACTGCACTCCACTCTAACCACACTGCATTTGGTGCACCGCTCTGCTGGTGGTGGTACCCTCACTTGGGGTCCTCTCCCCGGTTTTGGGAGCACTACTCCTTATTGTTTGGCTTGGGGAAATATTTTATGTTCCAGCTCTGGGGACCTGGGCCTGACAGGACCCTCTCTGTCTCATCTTTTCCCTCAGTGTTATTGATCAGTGTGTCCTTTTTTTTTTTTTTTTGCAGAACCAGGAATTGAACTCAGACCCTTATGTTTGCCAGGGAAGAGCTTATTCCACTGACAGTGTGTCTTTTGAACACCTACTAGGTGCTGGCACCAAGCCAGGAGGCCCAGCAGTCCTGGGACCTCCTTCCTTTTTTCTGTCCTCTCCTTGCTGCCTGTCGCATGCTTTGCTTAGCTACTTCTTGCCCCTCTGTGGAGCTGTAAGGTCCCAGGGCCCATGTGACCTCGGTGGCTCCTCGCCAGTGAGCTCTAGCCCTTGGTGCCCTGGCACCTGCTTTGGCCCAGGGCTGGCAGGTTGTCGGCACGTGCTGAGGGCCTTCTTGGCTGGCTGTCCTGGCAGTGGCAAGGGTGTTCACCAGTCCCACACTTGCAGAGGGAGGCCAGCGCCAGCTCCCTGTAGCAGCCTCACATCTACCTGTGTCTTCCTGACTCCGGGCCTGGTGGGTTTGAGGACAAAGGGAAGGACCATGAGCCATGGTGTCTTGCCAGCCTGAAGGAGCTAGAAGAGACAAGACCCTCTTACTCCGTGGCCTCTAGAAAGGGCACAGCCTGGCAACACTTTGGTAGTAGGCCTACAACACTGATGTTTGGACTTCTGATGTCTAGAATTATAAGACAATAAATTTGGTTTATTTTAAACCACTGAGTTTGCAATATCCATAAGTACCCAAGACACCCAGCACCCCTTCTGGTCTCTATTAGCTTTCCCATACCCCACACATGACTGAATGGAAGGCAGGTTTACTTGGGCTCAGTTTACTGTGGGCTCAGTCCATGGTCAGATGGCACCATGGGAGACACAGCATGGTGGGTGGGCCTGGGGGAAGCTGCTCACCCAGTACTAGCTGCAAAGCAGAGCCAGAGAGGGACAGAATGGGACAAGAACACACCTTTCAGGTCCCATGCCCTGAGCCCTGCCCCTCTGACTAGGCTCCACCTCCAAACATTAGATTTTGGGGACATTTTAGTTCTAAATGTGACTTTCCACCCCTGTGTCCCCCAAATCTCATGTCCATCTCATTACTCAAAATGTAATGTCTGTCTCTAAGAATCACGAGTTTCTACCAGTTCTAGCACCATTGGGAAGTTCAAATCTGAAGTCTCCCCCAAGACTCAGAGAAAACTCTTAGCTATGAGCCCCTGTAAAAATCAGAAACAAGGTTAAATGCTTCCAATATACAAAGACACAGACTAAATATCACCATTTTCAAAGGGAGAAGGAGGGGGGTAGAAAGGAATCATATCAAAGCAAGACAAAACCCAGGACGACCAGAATGAAACACTGAATTTCCGGGTCCAGCGCGCGATGGAAGGAGAACCCCAATGGGCCTGGGCAGCCCTGAGCCTGTGCTTGGCCAGCCGCACACCACACGGCCTCGCTCTTGGGCTGGCTCTGCGCACTTCTGGCGGCTTTTCCAGTAGGTGGAGCGTGTTCTGGGCCTCTCCAACTTCCATGGTGTCTGGTGCACCTTTAGTGTCTCTCTCAACTCACACCCTGCTGTCTCAGCAGCTTGCTGCCTCACCTCCCAGGCCTTGCTTTGCAGTCTGGGTGGAAACCTCTCTGAGCCCACAGCTCTTGTACTCTGCGTGCCAGTAAAACCGAGCACCACAGGGCAATGCTCCAGTCTGTAGCCAGGCCCCAAGGACTACCGATGTAGCTGCTCCTGGGGGCTGGGTGGCTGAGCTGGGGGATTTAGTTCTTTAGGCAGCCCTGGGTAGGGTGCCCTGGGGCTCTCTTCTGAAAGCAGTCCTTCACAGGAGTTTACCCTTTTGTACTCCATTACCCTGTGATGGATGGGGTCTGGTTATCCCTCAGGTTTTCCTCCAAGCAGCTTTCCTGTTGTTCTGATTCAAACTACTTGACTTTTTTTTTTGGTTTGGGAGGTAGAACTGGGGATTGAACTCAGGCTCTTGCCCTTGCCAGGGAAAGGCTTATTCCACTGAGCCATCACCCCACCCCATCCCCTTTTTTTTTTTGATAGCTAATATTTTTGGCAGTCATGTTTTCCATGGCTCAGACTTAATAGATTCTTTCTTCTGGGCCAAAATTTAAGCTTTTCATACTTTTCTGCTCTACCTTTTATTCTGGCTAAATGCAGTCAGCAGTGTTCACTTCACACATTGATTACTGGGCTGCTTTAACATTTCCTCTTTCAGATTAATTAGTGCACTACTCTTGCTTCTAGTCTCCTATAAAGTCTCAGAGCATGAGCAAAATGTAGATAAAATTTTTTTTCAGAGTATAGCATAGGTGGTCTCTTGTCTGACAGCTGACAGAGTCCTTGTTCCCAGCTGAAACCTCCTGACCTGGCTTCTGCTGTCTATGTTCCTATCAGCTCTGGTCCTCTGGGCTCTGACCAAAATCACCAGCATACCAGGGCTTCTCTAGCCAGCCCCTCCAAAATTTCCTAAACTCTTATTTTTTAACTTTTTTTTTTGTATTTTAGGGAAGGGTCTACATCCTTTCTTATGTTCAGGGTCTCACTACTAGATCACACTCATAGTGATCTGCCTGTTTGGAGCCTCCCAAGGGCTGGGATTACATGTGCATACTACCATGCCCAGTCTCAATTGCTGTCTCAGTGAGGCCCAGGGGTGGGGCTGGCACAGAAGGCCCTGAGATTGAACCCCTAGCCCCTGCGTCTGCTTGCAAGCGCTTTAATCCACTGAGCTATTTAAGCCAGCTCTCCAAACTCTTCTTGCAAGCAACTTTATAAAATTTTTCTAAATCACATAGTTAAGTATAGTCACCAAGATAAGTCCCACTCCTGGTACCAATTTTCCTTCCAGGTCACACACCTAGTGAGCCATCCCATGCAGCCAGGCCCCAACGTAAGACTTGTGGAGCATTTTAGGTTTGAATCATTACAATGTCTCTAGTAGTCTGCAGGATGAGACTGAAGGTTCTCTCGTTGTGGCCCCTTCGGTTTGTCCTGTCCCTACTCTTGTTTCACACGATAGTTGATGGGGCTGACCTCGCCGCTGGCTCCAGGACAGCACATGTTGTCCAGGACTGGCCAGTGGGGGTGCCACATTCTGTGGTCACAGTGACAGGCGAAGGATGGGTGAAGTGATCCCAGCAAGGCCAACCAGAAGATGTGGCAGTAGCCTCTTCCTGGGGCTGTCAGGTAGGAGGCAAGGTCTCTCCACAGTGGACACTGAGCTGAGGACAGGAGGCCTGGGGCAGGTAGCAGCCACTCAAGAGTGAAGACGACACAAAGGAAACAGAGGGAGGGCTGTGAGGAGACAGTGTCCTCAACACACATCTCAAAGCCTGAATCCAGACAGCTGTGCCCACTGAAAATGCCAGTTATAGCAGCCTCACATGTTGAAGGCATTTGCAACCTGAACCCCTTATTCCTGACTAATGTAGTTACCTGGTCAGGTGTCAGCTCCATGGGAACATTTAATAACTGCTTTCCCTGAAGTTCAACATTGAAGAACATAATCCAATTTTACTCAAGGGGAAAGCATGTCCTCATCCAAATGGCATTGCCTTTACAATGAAAACCAGTGAGAAAATGCGCCTTTCCTCTCTACACTGTGGGATGTTCCTGCTGAGAGCCGTTACATCAGCCCCTTCTTAGCAGGCCCTCACTCACCCTTACCTATCAGCATTTTGCTTCCTCAGGCTTTATTCTTATTCGGTGAGACCCAGCGAGAGGGCACGGAGGGCTTTGGATGGCCCCAGTCTGCGGGCCAGGGCCGGGCACTCTCCAAGGCATGCTGGCCTTCTAGGAGCCTCAACTCTCCCATGTCTGAGGCTCTGGAGATTCCCGACCTGCTGTGTGCAATTAGTCTTTGCTGTACTTCCTTTGCTGATCAGTATCTTAATTTTATTTTCAGACCAGAGGTTAATCATGATTATAAAGAGATTATTTAACATCTTGAATATTAAAAATCTGACTCCACAAAACAAGCTTTGTATTTCAAACATATTGTTGCTTACCAGAATCTATTATTCAGCTTGTTCTTTATTTATTTTTGAGAAATATCACTTCAAGGGGACATTCCTTGACCCCCTAGAGACCATATTTATAAGGCTCTTCATTTGGGTTCCAATATTGGTGGCACTGATTTGTTACCTCTTCAATAACCAAACACAGAGTCTGAACAAGAAGAGATGTGAAGCCTGACTTTCCAACCCCTGCATTTCCAGCAGGAAAGTGAGACTTGGAAAGCCAGGTATGAGTGTGAGCTCTTCAGTAAAGGCCACCACTCCATGAACAACTTCACAAGAGAGCAGTTGTGTTTTTCAGGCGGTTAATGTAGCTCACAGAAATCCTGGCAGGGTGAGCAGAGTGGTTAATGCTTGATATTATCAGAAAACAAGAGTCTTGGGGGCTGCCTGTGTATATGCAGTAGGTTGAATGGCATCCACCAAAATGTAAGTTCGGGTCCCAACCCTTGGAGCTTGGGAATGTGACCTTTCTAGGAAAATATGTCTTTATGATGTCAGTAAGTTACAGATCCTGAGATGAGATCATGGTGGATCATCAGAGTGGGCCCCAAATCCAATACAAAAATCCTTTTATGTCCCAGAGAAGACACGAACTGAAATAGCCACATGAAGACAGAAGCAGACCTTAGACTTATGTGCCATAAACCAAAAAACACCTTCGGTCATGAAGCTGGAAGAACTAGGGAAGAGGCCCCTCACTCAGAGCCTCGTAGTTTTGTCAATCCTTGCCACACAGCATGGGTGTCTGATTGGCGGGCCTAGGTCAAATGCTGCATCCGAGCTGTAAGGGATTCTGGGAGAGGGCGGCTTTTTCAAACTACCTTGAGTGGAAAGGACTCAGTCTGTAGGATGCTGAGGAGCCCTCCGTGTGACAAATGTCCTCCACAAAGTCACTGAGTCAAGGTCACTGTGTTAGCCTGCTTGGGCTGCCCTAGCAAAATACCTCCAAGTAGGCAACTTACACAGCATCCTTTTCCCACAGCTGTGGATGCTGAGTTCCTGGAAAGGTCTGCTTCTGCTTACGTCCATAGTTGGCTTTTTTCTTGATGCCCACCTCAGGACCTTGCTAACCTTATCGCTCCTTAAAGACTGGATCTCCAAATACATTTCCATCGAGGACAGTCATGCCAGGATAGCAGTACAGAGAACACAACTTGCACTATACAAGTGGCAAAGCCACAGAGAGGGTGGCTCAAGCCTGTGCACAGGTCTCCTGAGTCCTGGCCCTCCCTTAGTTCAACCTTCCTCAGACCTGGCCACACCAAGGAAACCAAAGCTCAAGAGCACTAGAAGGCCCCCTCCCTGGATTGATCTTTGGCATCTTCATGGTTGTTTATTGTCCAGTAGAAAGGAGCTATAAAAGGGAAAGAAATGCCCAGGTGCTTACACACCGCATTGTGCCACACGCTCTCCTAGGCTCTGTGGGTCTGCTCTCCACTTGCTTTTGGGCTCTGACAGTCAGGGTCTTAGTTGCAAGCAATAGAAACCTATATGTAGACAGTGAGAGCTTGACTGAGAAGGTGATGGTAACTGAGGGAAAGCCAGCGGGGTGTGAAACAGCTCAAACATCTGTGGGCAGCAAGGGCCCCACAGCAAGCAGATCCCACAGACCATGACCTCTGGGTGTGGATTTGTTGTTGCCACTGCCCAAACGGGTGTCTGATGCCCCTGCCTGTGAGCACGGTGGCTCCCGATTCAGCATGTGCAGTAGCTGCCTCCGGCTGGTCTGCATTAGCTTTGTACAGGTCTCCTGGCACTTCCGGAGATAGGGATCATTGTCCCCTTTTTACAGGAGAGGAAATGGAGACTTAAAGTTGTCAAATTCAGGTCCACCTGTGTCCAAAGCCCACTGTCCCAGAAGCCACCATGTGGAGCCTCAGCCTGCCACTGGGGAAAGGCCACCTACAGCTGATGGCTGGATGTCCTCAGAGCTTGTGTGAGTGGATTATGGGTCTTCCAGTGGACTAGGTAGCACGCTGGGACTGGTTGGAAGGGGCGGGTCTCTGTGGGTGTGGCCCTGAAGAGTTTATCTCCTCCCAGCTCCATCCTTGACGCTTGGCTTCTGTCCACCACACAGTGAGCAGCTTTTCTCCTTCAGAGCCTTTACCAGGCACCCGTGCAGTGGAGCCAGCAGACTACGGACTGAAGCCTTCACAAAAGGTGCTCCAAGGTAAATGTCTATTCCTTTAAGTTATGGGTGTTAGGCATTTTGTCCCAGGGATGGAGAAAGTGACTAAGACACCTTCCTAAGTACACTCCAAGATGCTTCTAGATGCTTCTCTCAGCATGGCATAGGCATCTCCTTCCCATCCCGTCCTTCCTGGCATCCAAGGCAATGAATTAGGGCAGTGTATTACTTAACAGAACTGTGCTACTTTGATAGAGTTAAGAATGGTGTCAGGTCATGAGTGTGGTGGCACACGCAGGAAGCTGAGGCAGGAGGGTCTCTGAGTTTGAGGCCAGCCTGGGTTATGTAGTGGGTTTAAGGCCAGTGTGAACAACATAGTGAGACCCTGTCTGAGAGAGGCAGACAGAGAGTGAGAGAGAGAAAAGAAGAAAGATGAAAGAAAGAAAGAAAGAAAGAAAGAAAGAAAGAAAGAAAGTCTCATTACTCGCTCTGCCTTCCTAATCCCTGAAATTGAACGTGATGGCATGCCATCATCCAGCCATCTCTCTTTGTGCAAGATCCTGTCTGCACCTTTCATCCATTTGCCAGTGGAGGCTTAGCAGGGTCATCTTAGTTGTTGCCATGGGCTCCTTTCATGTGTAGCAAAGAAGCGAAGCGCTTTGTCCTTCTCTCCTGTCTCAACAAGCGCGTCTCACATTTTTACCTGCTGTTTCACTCTGCTCACTTCCTTTTGACATTCAGGGTTTTACATTTTAGGGATAATGTCTAACAAATAGCCTTTGCACTGTGTATGTAACACCAGAATTGCTCAGGGGGAGCCTCGCTAGGGGAGCTTGGGTGATTTCTCTTTCTGGTCTTGCTGCCTGGTCCCTGCTGGGGTCAGCAGGCTCACAGAGGGTCTTTTCATCTAGAAAGAGGGTTGTAAGCAGCTGCAGCAGCCCGCTCCTCGCTGTGCCTCGGGCAATGAAAGACAAAGGTGGAAACTGTGCCCTTCACCAACTGAATGCTGTTTCTTTCCTGCAGCTGGCTGGCTCAGGGAACAGACCTGCAGGAAGGAAGGCAGGAGGGGCTCCAAGGTCTGGGGGTGTCAAGGGGTGGAGCCAGCAGCCAGAGGAGAAGCCCACCTTGAACTTCTGCCTGCTGGGTTCTCTGCCCTCTGGCTCCTGCTGCTGTGGAGTTGATCTTGCAAAGAGGTCTGGAGAGGGCGAGGATGTCTAGCCTTTGTCCCTGGGCTCACATCCTGCCTGCCTCCTCCCCCACTTAGAGGCTGTGTGAATGAGCTCTTAGTCTTTCTTTACTTTTAACGTTTGAGACAAGGTCTCACCAAGATGCCCGGCTGTCTGTGAACCATGACACAGCCCAGGCTGTCTTGGAACTTGCTGGGATCCTCCTGTCTCAGCCTCCTGAATGCTGGGATGACAGGTGTGTGCCACCACACCCAGCTCAAAGCCCTTGGTCTTTATGAGGCTCCATTTGTTGACCATGGGAGAAGATGTGTGTGTCATGTGAGGATCAGTGGCATGTGTGTAGCATGTTAACAGTTTAGCAGTGACATCCACACCCAGAAAGAAATGCACAGAGCACTGTTCAACCATAAAAAGAAATTCAATGTTAACATTCAACTAAATGAATGGGCTTTAGGATAGTTTTGCTGCCTTAGAGAAGCCAGAGCTGGCAGGCCAAGGACAGGAAAAAAGTCCACTGAATAAACTTCCAGAAAAGGCCCTGTCACAAGCCCCGCAGGTCCTCCTTGTTTCCCTGGAGTGTTCCCAGGGGTACCTGTGTTTTTCCAAGGTGGCCTTTTTGGGTCCACAGGCCTGCAGCACAAGGCCGGGAGGGGAGGCAGAACAGCCTTACCCCATCACCCCAGCAGCAGCGAGAGCTGAGGGGACAGGGGTCAGCGGGTAGTGCTGAGGAGCAGGTGGTGGGGTGAAGAAGAGCAGACAAGCATCAGGGACTGGGCCTCTCTGAGGCAGTGTGCTCCTCAGAGTAAATAGTGGAAGAGTGGAGCAGGCAGCCACGGTGGGACAAGGCAGCAGGTCGCACAGGGGCCCTGGCTGGATGTGCTGCCCGGCTTCCAGGTGAGGGACCCAGGCTAAGCCAGCCGTGTGCTCTGGGGGGCAGTGACATCATCCTCTGCCTCGTTTCCTTCTCTGGAGAAGGCAGGCAGCAATGGCCCAGAAGGGAGCCAGTGGAACAAGGTCAGCAAGAGTAGGGGCTGCAGTGGCTGGTAGGAGTTTAGCAGTCGACCAGGGGCTACTAGTTAAATATTTGGCTGGAACCTAGCCCATGGGTCTGGTAAGCAACATTCACTGATAAAATGTGGGAAATTTTTAAAATTAAATTACAAAAGGAAGTGAGCAGAACCACCGTGAAAATTTCTTCCTTCTCCCCCAATTCCTCCTTTTTTGCAGGCTCCCCTCTGTCCTGCCCCCTCCCCTCCAACCTGTGGTTTACCTCCCAGAGGATTTGCAGCTACCTTTGGTCGCCACAGGCCATGGGCAAATGATTTTACAGCCCAGCTCCACACACAGCCCCTGAGCTGTGCTGTCTGAGGGAACATTGTGTGCAGGGCCAGGCCGCAGCCCCCAGGTGCCAAAGAGCTCTCTGTCTGCCAGGTGCTGGGCCGTGACTTTTAGAGGGGCGTTGCTGCAGCTCCTCACAGAAGTGTGGCTGGAGCACCTCTTGGTTGGTCAGCTTGAAGTTTTGCATCTGTTTCTCCCTCTGCTTTTGGATTTTCTAGACCAGTCCACCCAGATGGGCCTCTCTCCTACACACCTGGGCAGCTGCAGGCCCAAATGCACGCTTCTGGAATGTGGGGAGTGAAGTGATTGAGCTGGGCCCCAGGGGCCACTGTGGGCACAGGGGCCCCAGTGCAGCAAAGAGGGCTCAGGGAAAGCACAAGAGTCTCTCCTTGGGGCGTTTTACTCATTGTTGGGGGAAAGCCCAGGGTTCCAGTGTTCCACAAGTGTCCTCCTGATGGTGGCCACATGACCTCACCTGTGAAAGGAACAAAGAATAGTCCCAGCCCAGTGTGGTGGTGGCCGCCTATCATCCCAGCATACTGGGAGGCTGAGGCAGGAGGGTCCCCTCTGAACCCAGCCTGGACGTTTTGCAATTTAATGAGACTCTGTTCCAAAAAAGGAAGTGGGGAGGTATAACCAGAGATGTAGCTCTAGTTCAGCCCTGGATACTGGGGTGGGGGTGGGGGCACACAGCCCCTCTGCTGACCACAGTGACATGTCAGTTCTGGTGGCTGGGACTGTTGCAACCAGGGCTTGTCACTGCACTGTAACTCTGCCATCCTGACTGTGCTGGGAAAATGAAAAGCCTGACTGTAGAGGTGTCCTCTCATCTCCAACATTTATTTATTTATTTTTTGTCTTTTTGAGACAGGGTCTCACTATGCAGTTCAGGCTGGCCTTAGCTCACTTTGTAGCTCAGGCTGGTCTCGAACTCACAACAATCCTCCTGTCTCAGCCTCCTGAGTGCTGGGATTACAGGCATGTGCCACCACGCCCGGCTCATCTCCAACATTTAAAAGATAAAGCCTCTTAGTCCTTCTTGGTCCCACCCACAAACGTTGTCCTTTATCTTGTCCATATTTATTAGGTAGCAAGGAAAGTGGCTGTCCTGCAAGAGGTCCATAAACACCTCGACCTTGGCCTTCACCCTGCTGTGCAGGCTCTAACCAGCTGCTACTGTCCATACCCTGTACCTCACAGGGCTCTAGAGAGAGACAGAGAGGGAATGTGTGGTCCTGAAAAGCCCCGCGGCCAGGGTACAGTGGCCCAAGAGGGCAGTGGACTCGCTTGTCACAGCACAGAGAAGGAAGGAGGCAACTTCACGTGGGGAAACCACAGACATCTTGGAGGAGTCGGCAGGAGATAGATGGGAGCTGGGTCCTCCTTATGTGCCATCCGTGCTGCTCTGCCTTGTGGGAACTCAATGAACAACTCCATGAACTCTGGGTGTGACCTGCTCCCCGTGACCCAACCTAACCTCCACGACCCAAAAGGAATTTGATGTGTGACCTTGCTAAGTCCCATGATCTCCCAAGCCACCTTACAGGTGTCCAGACTGTCTCCCCCTTTCTGTCCCTGCTCCTTCAGACCAGGAGTCCAATCAGTTCCTGGCACTGCAGGCGGGGCCTCTGGGGGCCTTGCTCTGCTGTGGCCCACCAGTCCTGCCCTAAGGGGAGCCCTTGCCTCTGTGGAGAGGAAGGGCAGGTTGGTGTAATTCCCCTGGGAGCATTCCGGGGAGAGAGATTTTTACTAAAACCGGGGCAGCTTGGGCGCCCATGGGCAGCCGCTCCTCCGCACGTGGGTGCGGCTGAGTCTGTCTCTGGGACAACCTGGCGGGCAGAAACTGTGCTTGAAATTGCTCCCGTTCTGTCCCCCAGAGGCAAGCTCGGTTCTGTCCCCTGAGGCAAGCTCGCCGACCTGGTTGATTTTTTTCCTGCTCTGCGCAGGGACCTGGGGCACGGGACGCCATAGCAAGAGCCTTCGCAGTGGCAGCCAAGAGCAGCTAATCAGACGCAGATCGGGCGAGAGACAGTCTCGCCAGTGGGGAGCGTGGGATCCGGCCCGAGCACGGTCCAGGGACACTCGCAGTGTCCTCACAGCGCGCTGCTCAGCGGATCCCGCGTGAAGCTCGCACTGCTCAGGGAACAGCACCACCAGTGCTCGGAGGGCGCAGCGGAACTCGGCCAGCGCGGCCCTCTGGACCCCGAGCTGGGCGGCCCTTGAGACTTTGAGCCGGGTAGCCCTCAATCTTGGGCCTGCAGGGTGCTGTGAGAGCGAGGTTACCCACCCCGCGTGTTGGTGTCCCCGACCCTGACCTCATCCAGTGCCCAGCTCTTGTCTCCAAAGGGGCACCAGGGGTTTAAAATCCATCCGATTGTCTCCAGAGGCCCAGCGCGTCCCGCCTAGCCCCTCTCCCAGCACCCGCAGGTGGGCGGCGCCCGGGCGACACCATCCGAATCCCTAGGGATTGCCATGGTAACGCGGACGCGCGCTCCCTGCCACGCCGGCTCGGCCGAGGACTTTGGGACCCAGCGGGAGCGGGCGCGCCCCCGACTCCCGCTGCCGCTGGACGCGACCAAATGCAGACAGGGGTGGGGGTGAGCGCAGTACCGGTCCCGCCTCGGCCCCCGCCGCGGGCGCAGGTGGTGGAGCCCGGCCGCATATATAGCTCCCCGCGATGAAGCGGGCACCGGAGCCTGTGAGGGCCGTGCACAGCTCGGGGCTGGTGCTGCGGCTACTCCACCACCGTCCTTCGCCCCCGCCGCCGGCCCGAAGGACGAGCCGGGCGCCGGGGTCTCCTCGTCATCCCCGGCCGGGCCGGAGCCGCCGTCAGGTCCGCGTCCGCCCCGGGAGCCGCGTGTGCGCCTGGGGTCCCGGCCGCTGCGCCCTGCGCTCCGGACCCCGGGCCCCCGCGGCCGGGACAAAGCCATGAAGCCAGCGCTGCTGGAAGTGATGAGGATGAGCAGGATCTGCCGGATGGTGCTGGCCACTTGCTTGGGTTCCTTCATCCTGGTCATCTTCTATTTCCAAAGTATGTTACACCCAGGTAGGGGGCGCGTTCGCCTGGTTTTGTTGAATGTTTGCTTGTCCACGCGCGCTCCGCCTGTCTCGGCCTCCTCCAGCCTCTCCGCCTCCGCCGGCCGCTCCGGGTTCCCGGCTGGGTCAGAGTCGGGTTGTGGGATGCGGACGGGGACGGGGTCGAAGACAGGTCGCCCTGCTCGCCCTCTGGCGCCGGGCTGCGGAGGGGACCCGGAGGGGCCGAGGTACTGGGGCTTTTTCTTCTCCTTTTTCTCTTTGTGTCCCACGCCTGGGTGCGAGGTGGCAGGGAGACGTGAGCTCGCGCCTGGAGGAGCAGAAAACTCCGACCCTGCGGGTGGGAAGCACCGTCTCTGCGGGCCCGACGCCGGGCGCCCACGTGTCCTGCAGAGCAGGTGGGGAGCGGTCCCGGCCCTGCCCGCCCGGCGCCGGGCTATTGCAGCGCACCCCACGGTGCACCCCGCCGCGATCCTGCGGCTGCCTTCCCGGGGTGGGGGCGGCGGCGGGTGAACACACACACTGCTCGCCACCCCAGACCCAGAGCTGGGACTCCCGGGCCAGCGCAGGATGGGAGGAAAGTTTGCGCAGGTTCTGGGCAAGTTGATCCCCTCTTCTTCGGCTCCAAGCACCCCTTTTCCTCCGGCCACGTGGGATTGAGCCCCGGCTCCGACCTCGTTCTCCCCGGGGCTCAGACAGAGTCCAACATCTCCTCGGGCTGAGGAGAGGGACGATGAACCGAAGGAAAGTTTGGAATCTGGGGACGAGGGCCGCCCCGGAACGCCTTAGCCAGCAGGTAGAAATGGCCCAGAAGCAGCCCGGGGTCCCTGGGTCCCCCTCCGCCCTTTCCTCGCAGCGGACCTCCCCCGGGCCACGTTGGCAGCGAAATCCATTTCTGACGCCCCCGAGTTCCTTTTCTTGCAGCAATAATTTGCTTTTCTAATTGCAAGGAGGAGGGAGGTGCAAACATTTCCTTCCAGGGATTTGGGGCTGGTGTTTTCCATCTTGCTGCCCCTTCTTTCCCTGTGTACCTAACATTCCGGCAGTCGCGGCTCCGGAGCCCTCCAGCCTGCGTCTGCAGGGCTAGCAGGAGTACCGCGTTTCTCCGCAGCCACCAGGCAGGGCCCGGCTGCTAGAGTCCTTGACAGCGGGGGACGCAAGGGCCCCTCTGCCCTGCGGGGCCTGGAGCCAGGCCGCCAGGCTATGGTCCCAGTCCCGTATGAGCGCATGGAACCTCGCAGCGTCCCAGCCAGCCCAGTAAAAGATGGCTTTTTGTTCGCAGCTGGGTATTTTTAGTTTCCTGTCAGCAAACTAGAGCCCTGTTGTCTCCTCACTCAAACCTGTGGTTGTGAAACTTCTAAGGGAATTTAAAAATGGACCTCGCTTGCCTTTCCACAGCCGGGCGGTGGTTGCAGCAGGCAGAATGAGACAGAACGGCATCTCAGGGAGCCGGGTCCCAGGAGGGCCGAAGACCAGGCCAAACTCTGTGGGAGACGGTGGTGTGTACCCATAATGGGGCGCAAGCAGCTTAGACAAAGAGCCTGATGATTTGCTCTCGGCTCTGGAGATGTGTCCAGACCTATTCAGGTTTGGCTGGGACAGGGCCTGCCAGGTATCTACAGAAATGCTGGGACCAGGAATGAATGTCTGCCTGGAGCAGGAATGCCTTTAGTTTTTTTGTACCTGTGAACAATCCTGTGAAATTCCACTCTGTGCACCCCACCCCCCAGAATGAGGGGGTAACTGCCTAGTCACACTCTGCAAAGAAAACTTGCAACTGGTAATTGGCACTTTGCTAGAATTTCCCCGCTCTTCTTAGGATATTATCTCCAGAGTGGCTCTCTTGTTGATCTTTTCAGTCTCTTTGGAACCAGGTACATTTCTCTCCTTCCTCCTTCCTTTACTTCTTTTTCTGGTCTACTTTCCTCCTGAGAAACGGCATTTGTTTAGTATTCACACTTCTAAAGGATAATTTTCTGATTTATTTCCCCTAGGGCATAGCAAACCCTACTTCTAAAATATTCTATTGAACATGGAATTGCAGATAGTTCAACGCAGAGGTCTTCCTATTGGAAATTGCACATGGTTCCACAAATACCACACTGTAATAGTTTGTTATCATGGTAATAGTTTATCACGTAGGGCATAAAATGTGCTTTGAAATCCATATCAAACATTTTCTTTTGGTTCATCTCATTACATTGTTCAACTGATGTCAAATAATTTTTCTTATTGTCAAGAGTTCTATTTTTCTTTCCTCAGTACTTGGGATTTGAACATAGGATCTTTGCACTGAGTTACATCAGCCACCCTTTTTTATTTTCTGTTTTGAGAAAAGGTCTGGCTAAGTCAGTCCCTCAGCTGCCCAGGATGGGCTTAAACCTGCCGTTTTCTTGCCTCAGCCTCCTAGAGGGCCGGAAGTACGGTGTGTGCCATCACACTGTACCTTTCTTTCTTTCTTTCTTTCTTTCTTTCTTTCTTTCTTTCTTTCTTTCTTTCTTTTTTTTTTTTTTTTTTTTTTTTTTTTTTTTTTGTCTTTTTGAGACAGGGTCTCACTATGCAGTTCAGGCTGGCCTTAAGCTCACTTTGTAGCTCAGGCTGGTCTTGAACTCACAACAATCCTCCTGCCTCAGCCTCCTGTGTGCTAGGATTACAGGCATGCGCCACCACGCCTGGCTGTTAATTTCTTTAAAAGCTATTTGCAGCAGTATTGCTGTGATGCTTATGGGAAAGACAGCTGACCCCTTACCTTAGCCCGGCATGGCAGTCTGTCCAGGTCAACCTGGAGAGGCAGAGGGGACCACAGTGGGCACAGCCTGTGTTGCTAAACATTTAGAGCCCTCTGGCTGGAGTTGCAGTCGTTGGTGGCATAGGAAGGAGCGTTGCAGAAGAAATGGATGCCAGGCTTCACTGGCGTCTGGAGAGGAAGAGGAGGAGAGACAGGGAGAGAAGGCAGCTGGCAGGGCCGGGCTTTCTTCTCTGATTCTAATCTGGGCCCATTGTCTCCGGGACTTTCTCACTTGCAGGCTTGGGTAACTTGTGAGTTTGAACAATTGGCTGTCCATTGCGCCACTGAGTTTAGCAACCGCTGACCTAGTCAGTTAGATTGTTTTGTTTAGAAGTCTCTGGCCCTCTGGGTGGGTAGTCTTCATTAAGAAATTTTTAGGACAAGGCCCAGGCTTTGGCCCTCACCCCCTAGTGCGGATGTTGTGCCCAGTGCCCGGCACATAGTAGGTGCTCTGTATGATAAGCCCTGGCTGATGCATGCAGTTGCTAAAGTCAGTGGTGGAGCTGTGTTCCAGGTGTTGTGAAGGTGGCTGTGAGCCCTGCCCAGCAGGCCTGGCTAGGACTCTTGGCTGTGGAGTTGGGCTTGTTTCCTGCCTTCCTGGACCCTGAGGTCCCCTGGACTCCGACCAGACAGGAGCTCTCACCATGGCCCAAAGGCAGCATATCCTCGATGTGCTGGATGCAGACAGAGACTGGCTGCTCTCACCCGTGACTTGAAGGCCACCTGCAGGCCTCCCGTGACTCCCACAGTGAGCTCGCCATGTACCTGCAGCTTCTCTGTGTGTCTGAGCCCCTGTGCAAGTGCATCTTGTGAGATTTCATTCCCTGGCATCAAAATGTCTTGAATACCTGCCGCTGTGGACAGTGGCGCTGCTCTGATGGGGCTGTCATGCTGGGCAGAGCAGAGGCCCCTGGGCTGCATCTGTGCTGAGCCGGAGGAGCACTGTGACCTTCCCAGGGGCTTTCATTTGAAATCTTCTGTATGGAGAAGCGAAATCTCCCGAGGAGACACCCCTACCCCCTAAGTTTCCTTTTACTGTCACTTAGTGAACTGAAAGCTGGTGGCCGGGATGTCGGCTTTCTGGGCACGCCTTGCTGTGGCACTCCCTCAGGTGGGCTATGAAGCGCACTCCACCTCATGACTTTAAGCTAGCTGCAAGTGAAGTATGTGCTCATTTTAGAAACTTTGAGCTGGGCAGAACAGAAACAGTCCTCTGTTCTTTCTATCGCTTGAGCCACTGGCACTCTTTCCTGTAATACTGAGTGTCTTTATAGGGTGGGCATCGTGATGTCTGAACTCTGAAATGCCCCTGAGCCTGGCCAGTTGGCACCACAGACCTGATACCTCAAGTGGAAAATCCCACGCTGGCCTAGTATCATAGGCCATGGTCAGAACAGAGGCGCGGCACAGCCCTTGCTTTTGCACACCCCAGGGGTTTCTCCCCAGGACGGCAAAAGGGGGAGCAAACTAGAAACCAAGAGAGCAGGCATTAGAAATATTGCACAAAGCAAACAAACAAATCCAACAAGATCATTTGTGTAAAATTACTTTCAGGCAGTGTGGAAGGCACATCTGAGAGCATGACTGAATTTCCTTTTAGGCTCGGGTTTGTATCTGTGTGTACACTGAGAAAATAGTTGAGCTCACATCACCCATTCTCTGTCTTGTTCAGTGGAATAAATTTTAGACAAATATGTTGTTATGGTGACTGAAAGATTAGAGGCAGAACATTTAATGACAGCCATTAATTAATTAAATTAATTTATTGTCTTTTTGAGACAGGGCCTCACTGTGTAGTCCAGGCTGGCCTTGAATTCACTTTGTAGCCCAGCCTGGCCTCCCAACTCCCAGCGATCCTCCTGCCTCAGCCTCCCAAGTGCTGGGATTACAGGATCATAGCCTTTTAAATTCACAGGCCTGTGTGTATCTCTGCACCCAGCCCACCTCTGTAGGATGCCAGTTCAGTATCTTTGTTTTCTTTCTGTTGTTGTTGCACCAGTGTAATCTTAGCTAGAGACTCTGTGCACGCTCCTGGGGGGGGGGCTGGCCTGCTATGGGGTGGGGGAGGGGCATGTTCCTGGGTTGTCTATGTGACATTTCCTCTGAAAAGAGGCCAGATGAGGGACCCAGTATGGCCCTCACAGCGGCACTGGCTGCGCACTCAGCCAGGTTTTGATGTTTGCTCCTCTGAGAGGCATATTGATAGCTGCCTCAGAGGAGCAGATTAGGAGGGGGCACCTTCCCTCAGTGGGAGCCCTGCTTCCTTGCCTTCTGAGCTAAAGGAGAGGTCAGGCACCCCAGCAAGGGTGGTCAGCAGTATGTACCAAAGGGTGGGGGCCAAGGGAATCCGTGCTGCAGAGAGCCCTGTAAAATAATTTCATTTGTGGTCATTTTATCAGCCCAGCAGTTTAAAAACAGGAAATCAAAGGCTCTCAGCTCAGGCTCCTCCCCTTCCCTCCCTAAAGCCCCCAAGGGATAGAGCTCTTGCAGTGGTGACAGGTGGCCAGGAGAGACCTGGCCCATCGACCTGTTGTGCTGAGGGCACACTCTGAGGAGCTGGAAGTTGCCCGCGCTGCTCCTTTCTTTTTCTTTTTCTTTTCTTACTCTTCTGAACTTCTCGGGATTGAACTTGGGACCTTGTGCGTGCTGGTCAGGCGATTATGCCACTGAGCTGTTGGATCACAGGTGTGTGCCACCAGGCATGCCCAGCTGGCACCCCATCTTTATAAGGAATCACAGGCAAAGCTGGTGTTCCTGTGAGATCCCGGAGCAAGCCAGTCTGCCTAGTCCAATTCCCCAGAGTTTATAATTTGATGTTTCTTAGCTCCAGTGTGATTGAAGTTTAAGAGCAGTGTGTAACCCCCCTCTCCCTATACAGTGCTACTGGGGGCACAACACATGCGTCTGCCTCAGGCAGCTCTCAAGCAAACCATCAGATGGTGCTCAGGGGATTGGAGACCCAGGGAGACTGCGGGACAGCGGCAGGGTGGCAGGAGGAGGCCGCGCAGGGCTGTAGGATCGCAGGGAGGGATAGAGCAGAGCTGTGGTCAGCGCATCCCAGGCAGCGAATTCCTGAGCAGAAGGGAGGTCAGCGTGCCCCATGCTGGCAAGAGGCAGCAGCCTCGGCCTGACCCTGGGGGAGCAGAGAGCTGAGGTGGGTGTTTATCGAGCGTGTGGGAGCCGGGCTGGCAGCAGGCTCTGATTTGTGCTTTCTGCTTATCTTCAGGCAGCTGACCGTGTGCTCCTGGTCAGCACAATAAATTCAGTCCCCAGCTCCACACTAGCCCCTTCCACTTTCAGTTTTAAAGCAGTAGGCACATGTCATAAGAGCTTTCTTTCTTGTGCAGGGCTGGAGACTGAGCCCAGGGTCTTACCCCTGAGCTTCCTCCCTAGCCTTTTCTGTGTCATGTTTTATTTTGAGTCAGGATCTTGCTAAGTGGCTAAGGCTGGGTTCAGACTGGTGGTAGTCTGCCTCAGCTTCAGTTGGGATGCCAGGTGTGCCTTTTAGAGAATGATTTCAACCAAGTTTAGGGATTTTCTTGAACTCTCAGGGTACGACCTGTGGAATCTAAACACCTGTAAACAGCACTGACTTGATGAAAATGCAGAGGAAATGGACTGATGATTTGTGAGCAGGAGACCCGGGTCTCAGTCTGGGTCGCCTCACCCAGTCCCCGGGAGCAGTTGTGCCTTCTGCCGCCTGTGCTGTCATCACTGGTGTCCTCACATCAGGGAGACCTTTAGCAGCGTTTTTCCTTCTCCAAGTGACATAAACTAGTAGTGTCCCTGCCAGCTGATGCTGAAGGTGCTTTTGGTAATCCATGTGCTTGGACCCATAGGACAGGGGTGGGAACAGGCTCTGGTGGACACCTCAAAATCTTCTGTGTCCTGCTGCCCCAGCTGTCCCACACAATCTGACCCTGACCTCAGAGCCTCGGGCCCCGTGGTGGTGTCTGTTTTGGCTGGACTTTGGGTCTGACCAGGAAGTGGGGAAAGGAGGTCCTGCACCCCCGTCCTCTGGCTGGAAGGTCTGGGGAAATAGATGAAGGATTTGTTTCCATGCCCTTCTCCCCCTTGGATTTAGCAGAGGTGAGCTGGTCGCTGAAAAAGGTCAAAGGCACATTCCCAGCTTTCCCCACCATCCAGGGCACACAGATCCAGGCGGGCCCAGCCTGTTGGATTGTGACAGCCAGGAAGCTGCTGGTGTGACCCCGTGTCTCTCAAGCCTTTCTGTTCCTCTCTGCAATGACTCAGGGCTGAGCCTGTATGCAGCTCTCTAGTTAAGCAGGAGGGAACTTAGTGCAGGGAGCTGGTGAAAGTGTGGAGGCCCAGGCTACAGCAGCGACTTGGGGTGTAGGATAAGCTGTAATTGGGAGTACAACGACTCTGCTCAGAAAACCTGGCTCACTAGGGCTGCCGCCGCCTCTCAGACCGTGTCTGGAAATAGTTACTGAGTTCAAGAACAAGCCAGGCATGGTAGTGCATGTTTGTAATCCCAGTGTGCTGGAAGGCTGAGGCAGGAGGATCTAGAAATCTAAACAGCCTGGGTTGTTTAGTGATTTAGCAAGATCCTATTTGCAAATAAAAAATAAAAAAGGCCCTGAGGATATAGCCCAGTGAAAGCCCTGAATTCAATCCACCATATTGCAAAGCGAAAAAATAAGAACTACCATCACCACCACAAAAACTATGATAAACTTGGGGTGAAGCTGCAAGAGGCCCTGGAAGGTCCTGAGCGAATTCCACGGCCCACCACCAGGAGGTGACAGGCTCCCTGGAGCTTTCTGCACCAGAATCTGCACCCAGGGCCAGCTGTACACTAGTGCAGCAGAGCAAGGGGCCATGCCGAGTTCCTTGGAAGGAGGAGGAGGAGCAGGAGCCCAGTAGGACCTGCTGCTGAGGCCCGTGGCTTCCCAGTGATCACTCCCATCACCCAAGGGTCCCAGGTTGGAACCCTCCAGACCATGGTGACCAAACCCACATGACCACTGCCTGGTGGTTCTGGCACTTGCTTCTTGGTCAGCTTGAGGCCATCTTCCCAGTCACCCTGGAGCATGGCCCACTGGTTCCTGTTGTCTCTGAGAGACCTGGCTGTTGTGTGAATTTTGTCCACACCGGGGGCTCCTGTCAGGCCTCTCTGCTCCTTTGGGGAGGAGTGGGGTGAAGTCAGCCATAACCTCCACTCTCTCCAAAACTCCCTTGTATGTGGCAATACCCCAGAGGTAGACAAGGAGCAAAAGGGCCTGCTGAGGTGGCTGAGGTCATTGTCACATGCTGTCTGCCTCATCTCTTGGGACACACATCTGAGTGTTGTAAATGGCACATGACCTGGGATGACAGGTTAGTTGGGTGTTTGTGACAATTTGCTTTTTTTTTTTTCTTTTTTTGTCTTTTTGAGATCAGGTCTCACTATTACAGTTCAGGCTGGCCTGAACTCACTGTATGGCCTAGGCTGGCTTTGAACTCACAGTGACCCTCCTGTCTCAGCCTCCCCATGCCTGGGATTACAGTGTGTGCCACCACGCCCAGATGCATTCCTCACATAAGTTTCATTTCATTCCTTCTGAGACCCCTGTGAGGTCCTGTGTCCCCTGGATTTTGGACCCCAGGTCTAGACTTGCCTTCATGGTCTCAGTGATGGTTGGACCTGCGTGTGTCACCGCTGGATGGGAATACAGATTTACCTGGTGCTAGTGGTGGCTGAGATAAATCGCAGGGAAGCAGGGACGGACAGGGATGGAGGTGGGGCCTGCTGAGCTGGCGCAGGTCCTGGCTGTCTCTGATGTGAGCGATTTCTTCAAAGCCATGGGGGAAGAAACCAGGAAGTGGAGTGGGCTGGGTGACTCTCATTCCAGGCTGTTTGTGTCCAAGACATCCTGGAGGGACACGGGTGCAAAGGCAGCCTGTGCTGTTACATTTCCTGCCGGCTGGCATGTTGCAGCTTTGAAGTCTGTCCCATCACACACTGCACAGAATGTGGGGTCCCCAGGGCAGCTGTGGGTGATCACTGCCCTCCCGACCAAGTGATATTATCCTTGTTGGAGGTGCTGGAGACACACAGGCGGGGACAGGTCAGACCAAAATCTTTGACCTGGCAGGAGGTCGGTCCTGTGGGGAGACAGGAACAAATGCATGCATCATTTAGGGAGTGTGCTGATGGCCTTCAGGGTGTGTCCCTCCCCTGGGGCCTTTGACTTTGCACACCACTACTATTACCATTTCCCATTCACCTGTGGCAGTGCATGCCCTAGTCCCAGCACTCTGGGGGCCGGGGCAGGAGGATTGCGGTAGGTGCCCAGCCTGGTAACGAAGGGCTGCAGTGGAGCTCCAGGTAGGGGCCCTGGATTCAGTGCTCAGTGCTGAGGGGAGAAAGGTCACAGAAGAGCTGGCCGTGCTAGAAAGAGGCTGCACAGGCCTCTGGGCTGGGACTCAGCTCACGCCCCGCAATCACCTGGCAGCACTAGTGGGACCCAGGGCTGGACTGGCTTTGTCCAATGGGGTCACCTGGAGATCTGGAGCCTGAGCAGGTGGCCTGATGACCAGTGCACAGAGGCCATGGGGAGGCAGTGACTCCCCCTTTGCCGGCCGTGGATAGCCGAAGGCCAAGAGCGAGTGTCGATCTGCAATCAGGAGAAGGTGTTGCTTGCCAGGCTGAGATTCTTCCTCCCACGTTTGGTTGAGCCCAGGCCTTTCTCCCTGAGCCACACCCCTAATTTTCAAGTGTTTCTCTCATGTGAGACAGAGTTGCTCCAAGTCTCTGTGCTACATAGGCTGCCCCTTGCACTCCTCCTGCCTCAGCCTCCCAGGATGCTGGCTGCTCCCCAGCTGGATGCCCCTTGCCCCCTGGAGAGAACTGAGCAATTTGGACCACTTTGCCTGTGCACCCCGAGACTCTTGGCCCCAGGCCCGTGGGTTGGGAGCCTCAGGCTGGCCTGGTCAGCTTTGTGTCCATGGCCCTGTAGAAAGGCAGTTATCTGTGGGGGAGAAGTAGCTATGCAGTTTGATGCCGAGTACAGAGGCCATCGCTCCTTTCCCGTGTGACACACGGGATCCCCCTCAGCTCCCATGGGTGTGGGAAATAAAACCACACAGGGCACAGAGGCTGGTTCTGAGGGGAACAACACAGAGGAGAAGCTGTCACTTCTGCTTCTGCCTTTAAGGCACACGTGACTCTGTGTGCCAAGTTGTCTACCTGGCCTCGTCCCGGAGCTCCTGGGGACTCATGTGCTGGGCAACTCAGCAGGGTCTGTACAGAGCTCAGGCCACCCTACTTCTTAGCTGCAGGCATCACAGGGATACCCACTACTCAGGAGGCTGAGGCAGGAGGATCATGCCCTGGAGGCCAGTTCCACTTGCAACTTAGCCAAGTGGAATCACAACAGAAATTGAAAGGAAGGGTTGGGCTTGCAGCCCTGAGTGCTTGCCTGCATGGGTGCATGAGGTCCAGGCCCATTTTCCTGGGATTGCAATGGAGGAAGGAGAGAGGGAAGGAAGAGAGGAAAAAAGTTGATTCTGTAATTCTGATTTGGCTTGGATTAAAGAGAAGGTAAACAGAAAGAAAGAGACAGAACAACAAGCTTGATTCCTTCACACAGATTTGTGCTGTATCTATGACCTTCAGCTGGAGCCCAAGGTCACATGCTGGGCTTTCTGATCACTGGCTGTGGAGGCTCACAATTCCCTCCAAGGCCAGAAGTCGCCAACCCTTCCCGTATATAGGGATCGCTCTGCCTCCTGATTGAGGATTAATAGTAGGCCACTGCTTCTCTGCTGTCAGTTTTTCCTCCTTCTCTCCCTATAGGGGACTTTCGGCAACCTCTGGGGCCATGACACCTCTGGGCGTCCGCACAGGCAGGGGACAGCTGCTGGGACCAGGGGTGCCAGCGGCCTCGCTGTGCCCCGCTGCATGCCTCCTGCGGCGCTGACTTGCTGGGTTCCCGTGTGCGCGCGTGTGCGCGAGTTGCCGTGTGTGACTCCTCCTGCTGCCAGTTCCTGTGACCCTCCAGGAGCTGGTCTGGCTGGGGAGATAGAACAAGATCCCGACTCGGTTCTGACCGATACCAAAGACGATATTTCACTCGACCCGCGTGGCTGGCCCCTGGCTCTCGGCTTTGGTTACCGAGGTCAGGCGGTGATTGTTTCAGCAGGGACTCGGAGCTGAGCCCTTTCTCTTCTTACCCCGTACACTGTCCCCGTGGAGCCCAGCCCCCAGGACCGGTGCTATCGCCTGTTCAGATGACTGTCACCTCTTGTGTCAGTTTTGTCCTGAGGTCAGAGTCTACTTCCTTGTTCCAGGGGTGGGGGTGCCCCCCTTTCAGAATGAGGACCCATGGCCTCCTCCAGCCTCCCAAAGTGCTGGCGTACTTAACGTGCCAGTGCTGCAGGGCTGGGGCCACCCCACCCCAACGTCTAGCATGCCTGGCGCACAGCGGCCACTAGGCAGACCAGGGGGCGTTTGGAAAAGAATGTGTGCATCTACAGTAGTTGTCCGCACAAAAGAAAATCTGCTGACTGGGAAGCAGGTGCGAAGGGTCCTTACAGTGTGATTTTCAGTTTGATTCTACAGTGAGCTGTTGTTTAACAGAACTGAGAACAACTCCTTTTTTTGTAGTGGAGCTGGAACCTAGGACTTTCCAACAGAGCTACACCCCTAGCCTCAGCCCCCATCCCCTTTTTTTTTTTGGTGGAACCAGGGATTGAACTCAGGCCTTTGTGCTTGCCAGGGAAGCACTTATTCCACTGAGCCATCTCCCTGGCCCGACCCCATCCCCTTTTTTAAGTTTTAAGACTGAGCTCATCACATTGTTAAATTGCCCAGGTGAGTCCAACTTGAGCCCCTCCTGCCTTGGTCTCCCAAGTGCTGGGTTGACAAATGTGCCTAGTAAGAACAGCCCTTTAATGCCTTCGCTAGTTGTAGGTAGCACCAGGACCTGAACAATGGGGAGGGCGCTAGCAGTCTGGGAGCTGCGGCCACCACAGCAATCGTGTGCAGCCCCCTGCCTGCCCAGCTGTGCTCTCTGGTGGCCACATGGGAAGAAGTGAAAGAGCTGGTGGAATTAATATCTGAGCCATTTCAACCAGTCGTCTACAGGAAAAGTGTTGTAAAAAGGATTGCAGTGTTTTATATTTTGTTGGTTCTAAGTCTTCAGTAGCCCAATGTAATATTTTACGCTTACAGGACATTTCAGTGACCACAGCCAGGGACCACATGTGGCTGCTAATTTAGTGGATGGGTGGCAACAGAGGACCAAGGAGCTCAGGTGGATCTCTGGGGGCCCTTGGGTAGTGGGTTATGATTTGGGCACAAGATATATAGAATGATACAGGACCTCCACATTATATAAGGGAAAATTAGAACTCTGGACCTGCCAGAGGTCCGACTCATTGAGTTCTTGTATTCTAATATTGAAGAATGAATTCTAAGAACAGGTGGAGGTTAAGAATAGGAAGAATTTATCAGAAAGATAGCTTCTGTGTAAGAGAGACAGAGGGGCCCCAGAAAGTGAGCTGCCGCCCACCCTGCCTCTCAACGATCACAGGCACCAGGCGAGGCAGGTTCAAGCTGGGATAGACTGTAATCAATCAGTAAGGTTCCCGGTATGGTGGCTTAGGTAACATCAACCAGTAGGAAGTCACAGGTAGGTGTGAGGTGGGGCAGGACTGTGGACAAGCCCTAGGACTGTGAGTGTGGTCACTCGGGTAACGCCGATGAGGTCAGGAACGAGTGGAGAAGCAGGCCAGGCTGCAGGCGCACGGGGCGCGTGGACTGTCCTGGAGGGGGCGGGCGAGGGGATTGGGGTCCGCTCCCCAAGATGGTGGACGCCAGTCTGTGCCGCTGACCCCAGGGAAGTGTGTGGGTGTGGCCGGCCCTGCTGTGGCAGCCTGGCCTTCAGTGAAGGTGTCTGCGGCTGTGGCTGCCTCTGCACTGAGCGCCAGCCCTGCCTGCCTGCCTCTGATGTCCCTAATGTCTACAGCAGCCATGGACCCCTGGGTGTGAGGGCTTTCGAGTTTGAATTTTAGTCTTGGGACTAGGGAGCCAGAGGAGGCTCAGGGCCTCCTGAATCTCAGATGGTGATGTTTAAACTTCATTGAAAGTCTGTTTTATGAGAAAAACAGAAGTTTTAAACTCATTTTCTCCAGCTGAACTCGAGGCCATTTGCGTGCGGTTTCTGTTAGACCCAGTTAGTGGGAGGCATGGATGGACAGGTGCAGGGTAGGCAATGGCTGAACTGCACAGGCGGGTGGGACTTGAAATGCCACTGTTGGGGTGAGACAGCGACAGCCGTAAAGGGGGTCTCTGTCTGGGGATGTGAAAGGACAGAGCGACCCGGCATCTGGGGGTGGCCAGCAGGATTTTGGGGGGACTTGAATGGAAGAGGTGTTTGGGTGCCTGGGAGGATTGGGGAACCAGGGCCAGGAAGGTCTGTGTTGTAGGCAGGACTTGTCTCGGGCCTGGAGAGTGCCGGCATGATGCTTCTGACCATGGGAGAGGCGCCCGCAGCATTGTGCTCCAGGCCAGCCGTGGCTCTGCTGTTCAGAGTGGGCTCACTCAGGTGGGGCAGGCGATCTCCTTGTTGGGCCGGCCAGCCTTGTCCCTGCGCTACTCCATCACCGGGAGGGGCAGGGAGGCCCCTGGACACTCTGAGTGACTTCCCTTCCTCGGCCTGTGACAGCAAGTTGAGACCTTAAAGTTAAGCACAGATCTGGTAGTTAGCGTATCCTGCACATGAGATTTCAGGGCAGGAGGGAGTTGTTCTTGTGAAGTGTATGCTTGGTCAGTAAACTGAGGCAGGAAAGTACGTGCTGGGAAGGGAGAGTTTGGGGGGCGCTGTCAGGGAACCAGGGTTCCTGTCCTGCCTCTTGTCCCTGCCCAGATCCCCTGGAGTCCCCCACAGGCCACGAAGAAGTCCCAGCAAGTCATTCAAGGTCAGGGGGGTGTTCTGAGAGGGCATGGGTCCCTGTAACCTGCAGCCTCCAGCACTCCCAGTGTCTGCTGCTTCTTCGTGTCATTTTTTGGGGTTCTGTGGCAGGCACCAAGGCTGCTCCCAGCAGCCACCTGCAGATTACTGTATGGACTTTCTAAGGCTTCTTCCCAACTCCATATGGCCTGAAGGTTACTAATCAGGTTGGTGGTGCCCGGCCCCTCCTCCGCCATCGCCCTCCAGGGTACCCCACTATATCTGTGTATGTATTTCTGATATGAAATCATCTCAGATGTACTCACAAAAAAGACCAGTTTGCAAAGCAGCCTTCCTAGTTCCCTTGGTGTGACTTATTTCCAAAGATGAAGCTACCGACATCCATCATAGAGGGTCTTGCTGTTGTCTCTTAGTTCCCAATCATAGCCCTTTCCTCGTGTGATTCAATTTTCTTCGAAAATGCCACACTCTTCCGTCACAGGGAGGTATTTTAATGCAGCCATTCTCTTTTGCTGCAGTTTCGGTTCTTTTGAGGCAAGGTCTTGATAGATGGCCTGGGCTGGCCTGGAGGTCGAAGTTATCCTCCTGCCTCAGCCTGCCCAGGACTGGGATCACAGTTTCTCTTGTATGAAGAGTCAGGAGAGAGACTGCGGCCACGTGACCTTGGGAGGACAAGGGTTGCTAGAGCCACCCTGAGCTCTTATTCCGAAGCTACTGCACCCTACAATGTCCCACTCCCCACTTTGACTGTCCCTACAGGACAGGGCTCCTGGCGCATCGAGCACTGTGCAAAGCCATGGATTTTTTCAGCAGAGTTGGGAATCAGAGCCCCAGCCCACAGGCTAGGACAGTAGATGGCCTGGTGGGGGGATGGGTCAGGCAGGGGCTCGGGATAGGATGAGCAACCTGGCCCAGCTCCGCGTGAGGGCACAGTGACACCCGGCACCCTGACCTCGAGGTGGGTGGGTGGGGAACCTCCAGCCTCCCAAGCCAGCAGTGAGCTCTTCTCTGGCAGCCTGCACAGGGCAGGGGGCTGTCCTGACCCTGGCATGGGAGGCAAGGACCCTGCCCAGGCAGAGGACATCAGAACCACAGCTGTTGATGTCACCATGGCCCCCTGCTGGTCCTCAGTTCCTGGAGAGGGTGAGGGCTTCCTGGGCTGTTTGCAGGAGGGTGACACCTGCCAGCACTGCCCTACGTTGAGGTCTCTCTCGGGTTTGGGGGAGCAGCTTCCCCTAAGGAAGTGGAAGTGGGGGTAGAAAAACAAAACCCAGTGAGTCACACCCCACAGGCATACATACCCCAGACAGCCTCCTGGGCACCCCTCGCCTGTACCCAGCTTGGGCCTGAATGTGTTTCTTTAATTTTTTATGTATTTGGTATAGGGTCTCACCACATAGCTTAGACTTGTAGTGATCCTCCTCTGCACCGCACCACTATGCCCTGTCTTTGTGGCTGGCACAGCATGTGGTGCCAAGGATCGAACCTGGGTCTGTGCTTGCCTAAAAAGGCACTTAGTCTGCTGAGCTGTCTCTCCAGCCCTTTGTTATGTTTTTGTCTTTTTGAGACAGGGTCTCACTATGCAGTTCAGGCTGGCTTTAAGCTCACTTTGTAGCTCAGGCTGGTCTCGAACTCACAACAATCCTCCTGCCTCAGCCTCCCGAGTGCTGGGATTACAAGCATGCGCCACCACGCCCGGCTTTCGTTATGTTTTAATTTAATCACTTCCTTGCACATTTAAAAACTTTTTGTCCCTTTCCAAAAAAATCCCTGCTCAACATTTGTGGACAACAATCTTTTCATCTCCCGTCATTTGAGGTCACAGTGGAGAGTGCCCTGCAGTGTTGGGGAAGCTAGAGGGTTCCCCTACCTCTTAGCAGCTGGGGTGCAGGGCACGGGGTCCCCACATGCACGGCTGGTGGAAGCGAGTTGTTCCCGTGTGTGTGTGGTGCCGGGACCTCCTGCAGGGTGGCCCCGTTTTGTGCCAGGGTTTCTGCCATGGACATAGTCCCTGCCCTGCCCCATGCCTGCCCCTGTCATGTCCAGCCAGACTTCCCAGCTGCTGGGCACTGTAGCTGCAGCGGATGGGAGAGGTGAGACAGGATTTAAAACAGCCGAGTGAGGTTTCCTGCTAGGTCGGATGTGGTCAATTAGCCTCGCTATCTGTGAGCAGGCCTAGTGCCTGCTGTCGCATGGTGTCTGGGCATCCGGGTGTCCGGAGCACAGATCGGAATCCAGGGGACCCAGGGAGCCCTGCGAGCAGCACCAGGGTGTAGCCATTGGGAGTGGCTTGGAGCTGCCTGTAGCCTGCCACAGAGGCAGGTGCTCTCCACAGCTTGGGGGTGGCTGGGGCTATAGTGTCTCCAGGCGCTGAGGGCATGTGGTGCATGGTTCAGCCTTGATGTGTGATGGGGGATGGGGGAGGCGTGTGCCCGGTTTTCTATTCTTGGAGGTTGTTGGGTGGTGAGGGATTCTTTAAAACCAGAAATGATGACGTGGAAGGAAACTGAAAAAAAAAAAAAAAAAAAAAAAAAACCCAACGTGACAGAGTCCAGGGCCTCTAGAGTCTGACGACTCAAGCTGCTTCCTGGCACCTCTCTCCTAAAGATAGCAAGATGGTTGCCAGTTTCCATCTAGCCTGCGTCGTAGCATCTCAACAATCCCAAGAAGAGTGTATCTTTTAGAGCAGGCTTGGCAGGCGGTTACACAGCATACAAAGTCCAGGAGGGCAGGGCTTTTTGATGTTTTGTTTACTGCCCTATCCCCAGTTCCAGAGCAGTGCTTGGCCTAGAGTAAATGTAAAATAGGTCTTTTTAAAAAAAAAATGTATTTAGTACAGGGTCTACAAGGGTACTGGTCTCACTACACAGATCAGACTTATAGTGATTCTCCTGTTTTTCAGCCCCCC
>PVKA01000847.1:0-53697 GCA_004027165.1 Ctenomys sociabilis | reverse complement strand
TCATTGTGTGACTGGCGTCATTCAGCCCGAGAGAAGGGCTGAGGGTGGGCAGTGGCGGGTCCCCAGGTGGGGGCTTGAGTTGGGCTACCCCATGGTGTCAGACGTGCCGCAGTGTCCTGCCTCAGAGTGGACATGGTATGCAAGGGAACGTAGAAACGTGATCCCGGACTTGCGGGGTCTCTGTGAGGCACTGTGGTAGCAGCGCTGACAAGTAACAGAAGTAAGAGAGCCAAGAAGTTGAAAATTTGGATGAAAAGGACCTGGGCCTTTGCATTGCGCCATCTCTCTACCCCTTCTACTTGGAGAAGTAAAGATCGTTGTGGACCTTTTTGAAGGTATCGGATTGTTTTCTGATTTCCTCTCGGATGCTACAGCTGAGGAAGTGGGCAGAGTTCATCTGAGGGCTGCCCCGCCCATCTCAGGATCACCCCGCCCACCCCAGGATCACCCCGCCCACCCGAAGATCACCCCACCCACTTCAAGATAGCCCCGCCTTATCTCATCCACCTGCCCCTTTTTCTCCCCTGCTGTTCCTTGCTGTGCACCGTGTCCTCCCTGGTGGCCCTGGGTGTGCAGCTGAGGCTCAGGGACCCAGGGCTGTGGCAGACAGGAGCCCCAGAAATAAGGGTCTCATTCTTCCCTTGCTGAACAGGTCCTTTGTCCTCAAGCTGTGTCACTCGCCTTCCACCATGCTGACCACCACTTTCCTCCCCTCCCCATGACTCATTTTGGTTCTTCTCGGGAGGACAGGTTCCAGGAACGCCCGGGCAGCCTGAGACCAGATCTGGGTCCCTGAGCTCATCAGGGCTGCTGTTCCAGGAGTTGGGAAGAGTTGGGGACCCGTGTGTACCAGCAGCATCATGTGCGTGTGCTTTACATGGCAACCCAGTACGTTTTGTGCAGTCCTTGCCTGTGAGGGAGAGCAGACTCAACCATCTGGACTGAACTGCAGCCACACATTTGAACGGGGGTCCAGCTCACCGCAGAGCTGGCACCCCTAGTCCCAGACATGTCCCTGGTCCATGTCCTAGGGGCTGGCATCCCTCGAAGGGTGAGGCCTTCTGGGAATCTAGCCGGCTGTAGTGGGTATGGTACAGAGTCTCAATCTGCAGCCCCATGGAAGGGACCCTTGAGTTCATGGTGTCAGCTCATCCCTGGGACAGCATGGCCATGCCAGTATGTGGCCCTCAGTGCCCACACCAACTCTGGTGACAGTGCCTGGCCTCTCTGGTTCAGCCTGTGGCCCAGCTCTGTGGCTGGCGATTGGTCATCTCCTCCGGGGTCCAACTTTGCACCCCAGGTGTCTCCACAGAATGCGCACACCCACGCAGGGCCCCCTGTGACTTCCTGTGGCCCCAGCATGGCAGCCCTTGTCCCTAATGTGACGGGCAGGCCTGGCCCTGTGCCTGCTGTGGAACCCCGTCCTTACAAGCCTGGGGCCCTGTCTGAGGTTCTGCTATCGTGCTTTCTGCCCCTTGCTCTGCTGCACCACTCCTGTGCCTCTGGCTTCTCATCCCCAAGGCCCAGTTGCTTCCCAAGGCAACCTTTGAGATGCCGAAGATCCAGGCCTAGGGACTGTCTCTCATGGTGCCCTGCACGCCCCACTTGTCTACCCACACAGGCAATAGGAGATAGCCCCAGCACAAGGATTTGTGATCCCTTTCACATCTGAAATGCTCTGCGAAGTCCTGCAGTCCTGAAACCTACGTGACTGTAGTTAGCCCTCAGACACACAGAACCACAGCATCTTTCTGTTGGCTGTTGCTGACCGGGCTGAGGGTGTGGTGGTGACAGGGACCCTGGATGTCTCTGGTGGCCTTGTTTGCTGGGTGCAGGTCACAGTGGTGCTCAACCTGTAGGACACTGGCCCTGGCTGGATTGCATCTGCTCATGCAGGTGAAGGGTTTGGCGCCACCCGGCCTAGTAGGGACCCAAAATGGAACAGCACAGGCATTTGTGTCTGAACAAGGATGGTGAGGGGGACAGAGGACAATGTGTCCAGGCAGTGCACAGTGAGTTGTGGGGTGGCCGTGGTCTCAGGACTCCCAGGAAGCCATACTGAGTGAGAGTGACAGTGGGAGGGGGGGGTTCAGGGGAAGGGCAGACGGGCAAGGGCAGGAAGCATGGCTTGCTGTCAGGTGCGTAACTGTGGGTGCTTTGGATGTTAAGTTCCCTAGATGCTGGGCTCAGGGGTAGAGGCAGACTTAAGTAGGCTCTGGCAAACAGACCTGTGTATGTTTAGCCACACCCTAGAACTTTAGAAAACCTTGAGGCTCTGGGGGAGTTGCAGTTGCCCCCGTGTTCAGGGAGCTCCCCCAAGTGCAGATTTGGTGCTTTCTCAGCAGACAGTGGCTTTGCAGGCTCAGGGCGGGGTGTGGGCCTCTGTTTATGGAACAGAGCTCAGGTGAGGCTCCTCACTCTGAGCAGGCCCCGAGTCCTCTGGAAGATGACACCAAACTGGATGCTTGACCTGTGGGCATCCAGGAACAGTGGGGTGTGGGCGGGAGTCTGCCTCTGCCTCGCTACCTCTACCTCTCTCTTTCGCCTCTGCTCCATCTCTGTCTCTGCCTCTCTGTCTCTCTCTGCTCCCCTCTCTGTCTCTGCCTCTGTCTCTCTGTTTCTGTCTGTCTCTTTCTCTGTTTCTATCTTTCCTACACCTCACCTGCCCTCCTTTCTCTTCACAGCGTTCTTCTTGCAGTATTCTCCTCACAGCATTCTCCTCTGTATGTTGCTGTGGGAAGGGTCTTCCTGCTGGGTCATTTTGCGCCACCTGTGTACTGTGGGGAGCAGTTGCTTTGGGTGGACTTTTTCACTTTCGTGAGCATAGCAGAGTGGAGAGGAGCCCTGGGCAGACAGAACCCTGGGGATGGACCTGGACAGGACCACTCCTTGAGTTTTTGCCTGGGTCTCTGCTTGGAGAAGCAGCAGATAAAATCCCATAGCAGCTGGCAGAAAGACAGCCTGGGGAGCCAGACTGACAGACACAGGGCTGAGGGACATAGGGCTGGGACCGTGGAGTGCTGACTTGGTGTCGTGAGCCCTGTGTTCTGGCCAGAGGGCTGTGCATGAGTGAAGCACGTGGGCTCCGTGCTTAGAGCTTCTGTGTCCCCGGTTCAACACTCCTGCGTTTGATGGCCCTGCTGTCACTGAAAGTCACCAGACCCAGGATTCAGACCCTTGTTCCAAGTACCTCAGCCTGCCGGGCTGCAGCTTTAGAAATTCTCTCAGGTTTTGGGTCTCACTACGCAGTTCAGGTGGCCCAGGGTAGCCTCAAGCCCTCAGTGATCACCCTGTCTCAGCCTCCCGTGTGCTGGGATCACAGGCGTGTGCCCCCAGGTGTGGTGCAATTGCACTTTATATATGGCTGGTCTTAGGACTTCTGGGAGCTGTACTTGGCCTGTGGAGGTGGCATTCAAGAAGGAGGGAGCAGAAGCTCGCTGCTTTTGTTGTATTGGACTGGTAGTGAGTTCAAGGCCAGCCTGAACCATTATATACGGACCCTGTCTCAAACAAACCAAAAATAAATGAACAGCAGAAGTTAGCCAAGCCGGGGATGGAGATTGGAGCGAGCGTTGCCATTTCATTTTGTGTTAAGCCTGGAACTTAGTCTTGCTGAGCACGGGTTGGAAACTCGAGGCATGGAAGGCAGGCTTTCTTTTGAACGCTTGGAAGAGCAGGGATTCCTCCAAGCACTGAAGGTGCTGAGCAGTTGGCGTGGCACAGAAGATCTCATGAGACTGTAGCGTCTCCAGAAATCTGGAGATGAAATACTGACCTCTGCTCAAAGAGAAAGGCAGCGGCTCTTTGCCAAGCATCTGTTCTGTTCCCAGTCTTGGCACTCAAACTTCCGAGCCCCCTGTGGCCGGCGCCCTGCCAGGGTGTCAGGACCCCTAGCTTCTTCTGATGTCTGGAGCCCTGCTGGGGTTACTGGTGTACACCACTGCACCTGACTTATTTTTATTTTTAATTGTTTGAAATGATGTCTTGGTCTACGGCCTGAACGCGCCCGATCTCGTCTGAAATGATGTCTTGCTAAGTTGCCCAGGCTGGTTTTGAACATCTGGCTCAGGTGATCCTCCTGAGTAGCTGGGACTATAGGCACCCAGCTCAGTGCCTGGCCCTCTCCCCAGGACTCTCTCTTAGAAAAGTTGAGTCTTGAAGTCACCCTGAATTTAGGGTGGCCCCTGTGGGGTGGGGTGGGGATCGGCCTAGTGAGCTCAAGTTCAGTTTTGGAAATACTTGTAAAATGCAGGATGTTAATTATTTTGGACAGTTTTTTTTTTTTCCCCTATACCCGGGATGGAACTTACAACTTTGAGCTTGCCAAGCAGGCACTTATGCCACCTAGGTATCTCCCCAACCTTGTTGTGTTTTGAGACAGGGTCTTGCTGTATAGTCCAGGCTGGCCTTGAACTCTCTTTGTAGTCCAGGCTGGCAACAATCCTCCTACCTCTGCCTCTCAGCCATGTGGATCACAGGCGTGCACCTCCACACCAGGTTGTACTAGCAAAATCTAATAGCTCCCTTTCTTGAGTGCTAGGTACCTAAACATGACTTAATTCTCACTATAGCTCTACGAGAAAGGTTCCAGTTTTACCCCATTTTATAGGTGAGGAAATTGAGGCATGGAGACTTCAGGTGAACTTAGTCAAGATCACACAATTCACAAATGCCTGTGCCTGGATTTGAACCAGATATCTGCTGGCCAGGGAATTCGCAGTTTCCCAAGTCTGCTGTTTAAAATTCACAGCCGGCCCTGACCCATATCAAGAAGGAACAGTGGATGCCCGATCCTTCTTCTGGCTCCTTGGAGCTGGGAGGTGGCAGTGTGGGCTGTGGGAACCTCTGCACTCTTGTCCCCCCTGGGGTCCAGATAGGGCCACGCTTGTGATTTTCTTTCCTTTTAGTACTGTAGTGAATGATACAGAACAGAAGGAAAAGAGATGTAGCTCAGGATGGTTTTTCTTAACCCTCTTTGACTCCTGGCTTTGGTTTCTGTTGGGAACCTGTGTGTGTGTGTGTGTGTGTGTGTGTGTGTGTGCGTACATATGTGTTGAAATGAGCAACTGTCTTTACATTAGAGGGTTCGTGCTTACAGCCCAGTCTCTGCTAAGCTGTGGTCCTGCTGGACTGAACGGGAGGTAGCTGGCTGAACTTGTGTCTGTCTTTGTCACCTCTCATTTTGCTTTGGGATGAGGTCAGTAATAGTCGGGTCTGCTTTAGGCACTGCAGACATGACTGCTGGCCACAATCCCCTGTTGCGTTCTAATGTTTGTAGTTGGATTATTGCATTAACAAATGCTTCAAATTACAGCAGGAAAAACGTGGTCCATTATTGCAAGTCAGGGGACCAATCTAACTCTCTCCTTTGCTAATCCTGTCCGTAAACAGTGGCACAGGGCCATGCTAATGGCCCCGTCCTTCTGCAGGCTGCTTCTTAATCTTTGATTGTTAACATTTTTTCTTATTTTGGTTCCATAAATGAAGTCCCCATTAAGAGCTCATCTCCCAGACTGATCCCTGCAATGTATAATTTACCAAAAAAAGGCAAAACGAACAAACAAACTGTGATGCGTTGTTTCTTGGCCCCAAGTCCTAGATGATTTGTGGGATGTTTTGTGGTGTTTTCCAAGAAGCAGGAGGCAGAGGAGCCATGAGAATTGGCCACCAGGATGGTCCCACTGGGCCTGGCACAGGGGCCTTGCAGGTCCCTGCTGTGCTTGTGTTCCTGGGGAATCATTTTCTCCCCCTGTCACTGAGGTGAGCACACAAGGGGCTTGGGAAGGAGAATCCTTGTCTCCCTTGGCCTCTCCAGCCCCCAAGCTCAGGCCGTTGTCGGAGGACTGTCCCTTGGGGAGTCACAGCTTACCTTCATTGTTGGTCCCAGCCGACTGTACTACAGAGATGGGGTCTGCAAAGTCACACCTGCCTACGTGACAGTGACACTGTTGGTGGCCCTGGTCAGGCCTGCCTGATGCCATCTTAGCAAGAGGACATTGGGATGCACAGAGACCCCAGGGCCTTGTGCCAGAGGGATAGGCTACATGGGGACACAGCGTGCAGGTGACACCAGGGGAGTGGCCTGGGGCCTGGCCTCTGAGCCTCATGCTGGGGCTTTGCCACTATGACTCCCGAAGACTTCTCTGTGGCCTGGCTCCCTCCGTGCTGGCTCGGCTGCTCCTGCACCTGTGTGTTAAGAAGGGTTCCTAGCCTCGTTCTCAGTGGTGCTGTCCACAGTGGCTGCCTGAAGCCACTGCTGGGTTTCCTGCAGAGTGCTGGAACCTGTGGGCCAGTGCTGAGCACCTCCTGCGCCCTTCAGTCTGGCTCTGCCTCTCACCTCTGGCAGCATTTCTGGGGCTTCTTTGCTTGAAAAGCTTTCTTGGCAGCCAGGACCAGGAAGCAGGCCATTGAGGTGTGACCACACTGGGGATCTTAAATAGCTGGGGCTTCTCATGGGACAGCAGACCACCAGGACAAGGGACGTGTGCTTAAGGGAACCAGTGCCTTGTCACAGACCTCTCTGCGGAGAGGTCCCTGAGCACTCATGCAGATTTCATGGCTGGGCTCTCTAACTTGGGGGGAGGAGCTCTTGGGTATTTATGCAACTTTTAATGATTTCGAGCAGTCCATGCAGGTGGATGCGAGGATTCAGGGCCGGGACACTTGAGCTCCCCACTGCCGGTGGCGGTCTTCAGTGGCAGGGCATTGTTAGTGCTCCTTAGCTGGGTGTGGGAGCAGTTTTGTGATCTCAGCGCTTGGGAGGCTGAGGCAGGAGGATCCAGGTTGGACTACATAATGAGTCTCCATCTCAAAAGAGGGAAAAAAAATCATCTTGTGAACATTTTTAGCAACTTTTTACAGGCTTGAAATATGTGGGACTGAAAGGGTTTTGGATTTAGGATTATTTTGAATTTTGGAGCTTTTGCACACCCATAGTGAGCTATCTTGGGGGTGAGGCCCAAGTCTGAATGCAAAGTTCACTTATTTCCTGTGTATTTGAGTCATGTAGCCTGAAGGCTATTCCATGTAATACTTTAGGTAATTTTGTACAAAAATGTGCATTGATACAAAATTTCCCCCTGGTGGTGTCACATTGCCACAGAAAAACTTTCAGATTTCAGATTTCACATTTTTGAGGTAGGATTGCTTAGCCTGTAACACAGTAGTTTTAGGTGGTTGTGAGGAGGAGTTATTTTTGTTGTGTATTCTTTCCAAGAAGGAAGAAGAGAGAGGCGATTCTGTTTTGTATTTCCTGTGATCGTTTTTTTGCCTTTCCTACCTGTTCCCAGCATGGGTGGGACTGTCCCACTTCACTTGCTTCCGTGCTGGTGAAAGCTTCACAGCCTCCTCCCAGCGCTAGCTGGGCTTAGGTCTTTCAGTCTTCCAGTGTGGGTTGGTGGCCTGGTTCTTTCTCTTTGTTTTATATTAATCTTAAAGAGTATAGAGGCAGCACTCAGTAAGTGCTTCTCTTTTTGTTCTTTTTGTGAGTTTTGGAAACAGAACCTTGCTATGTAATTCAGGCTGCCTTGAGCTCACGACGTCACCCAGGCTGGCCTGGAATTTGCAGTGCTCCTCCTGCCTCGGCCTCCTGAGTGCTAGGATGACAACCACATGCCACCCCTCCTAGCCCTCAAGTGCTTCCTAGATGGGGCTTTGGGGGAAGGGGAGGGTGTGAGGCTTCTTTCTTTCCTTACAGACCTAGCATTCATCAGAGACCAGGGCTAGTGTGTATGTGGGTCCAGGGCAGGAATGGGTAGGGTAAAGACTGCCCACCACCAGGACCCCAAGAGCTGGGGTGCTGCTGCAGCCCTCACCTGGTCCAGGGGGTGGGCACAAGGGGTGCACTGGTGCTGAGCCCAGGCCCCGGATGTGCTGAGCTACACTGACCCTAGGGTAGCACTTGGGTTCAGGCTGAGCATTTGGTGCCATCTTCCCTCCTTACAGGAACACGTGAAAGGAGCCCCAGGGACTGTGCCTTGGTGTGGGATGCGCTCCATTGTGATGACATGGATCTGTCCTGACATCACCAGCATGTTATACACACAATACTGGAGACCAGAAGAAAGGGCAAGAAGGGACCGGTAGAACAGAGGTCTCAGCTGGGCCATCCCATGTGGTCTCCGAGGCCACCTTCCCTCACGCTGCCTGCCCTATCATTGCCCTACCTGCTTCATGGCCACCACAAGGCCTGGGGCCTCCCTGTGCCCCCTGCACCCCAACAGCCCACCTTAGGTTTGGTGGTGACCCCAAGGCTCAGTGGGGACATGGTCCACAGGCACCTTTTGGTGGCACTATGTAACATCATGCTGCTCTGCGGGGAAAGATGGTGACTTCGAGTCCCACTCACACGTGACCTCGAGCGCTGTCTTTCCTGTGGCCTCGCTGGTGGTTTGTTTTCTCCCTTGAGGCATCTGACGAGGAGCGTTGCACTGGGCCTCTGTGCATGCTGCTGTCAGGCCTTCTGCCTTATTCCCAGTGTGACTGCCTGGCAGCCCAGAGCACTGCTCTTGTTTAATTCGTGGTCTGTACAGGATCCGGTCTGCTTTTCGGGACTTGGTGCTTGCTACAGGGGTGCTGGCCACCCAGTTTCTACTGTGGGAATTAACAGTTCCAATTGAGTCACCTTAGCTTAGAGATTTGCAGCAGAGAAAATTTTAAATGGCTTCTTTAAGGTTGTGCAACCCAGGGCCAGAAGGAGCCAACCTGAGTAGAAAGGAAGAGGAACTTCGGAAGGTAGCAGGGCTTCTAGCTTCTGCCTGTCCTGGGGCTGGCTTGATGGTCGCTGTTGGCCCTAGGATGTGGGTAGAAGTGGGCTGTGTGGGCATGTGCCCTGGAGATGCCACTCTGTGGTACCCCAGCTGTGGTAGGGTGGGGACTTCAGATGCAGGATGGGCCAGCCTGGGGCTGTTGCACGCTGGGCAGTGGGGGCTGCGGACCTACAGCTAGGGCTGGGCGCTAATCTCTTCAGGCTCGCTGTCCTCCCTCAGAGCCCTTCAGCTCCCTCTCGGCCCAGAACACATCTGCTCACACAAAACCTGCTGTGAAGGCCTGATCACCTAGGGTCCTGAAGATCAGAGGCCTCTGCTGTCCAGCTCTGGAGTGGAGAAGCTGCTCAGAGCAGCCTGCAGTTGGAGCCGAGTGGGTGGGTAGAAGGATGCTTAGGACTGCCCTGTCCATCTTTTGCCCTTGATTGGAAAGCTGTCTGCCCTGGGATGGGGACCAAGGAGGTGGGTTTCAGAACACACCCTGGATGGACGCGCATCTGGGATCCAGAAGTAAGGAGCATGACCTCCAAGTCAGACGGAGTGCCCACTCCTGATGGGCAATCTTGTGGAAGGGCCTAGGTCCGGGTTCTTCCTCCCTCCTAGGGAATATAGGTGGTTGTTTGGGGGTCAGGAAATCTGGGTTTCGGTCCTGGGAGATCTGATCTTGGGTGGGTCACAGAGGCGGAGACCTGCAGGGTGGGCTCAGGCGGGCGCCTTGAGCTCCTGCTGGGCATTTGTGATGGTGAGTGGGATGGGCAGGGCTGGTCATCGGCTCTGAGTGTGGAGACCCCGACTTGCAGTCCCAGCCTGCGCCGGGCAGAGGCTGCCAGTTCTAGCACCTTCAGCCCCCAGGTCCTGGAGGAGAGGGCCACTTTGTGCAGGCAATACAGAGGAAGGCTGCTGGAGCCAGCAGCCCTGGTGTCAGTCTCGGTGGGTGTGGTTAATCATGGCCCCTCTGATTCCAGGGTGCAGCACTGCTAAGGGGGAACCTCTTGCCTCTCCCTGATACCTGGGCTCGCAGGGAAGCCCCTCGTCACCCAGAGGCTCCACCTGTTCCCCAAGGCTCAGTTTTCAGAAAGGTGGGGGAGCTGTGGCCAGAGAACCAGCACACTCCCTGGAGCACTTGTGGGAGCACTTGTTGGTGGCCACAGGCAAGAGAAAGGAAAACTGGTCCTCTGGGTAGTGCAGTGGGGTGGGGCTGCCGACTTGGGAGCAATGGTTCATCTCCAGCCCTTCTGCAGGTCAGCCCTGCGTGAAACAGTATGGGAGCTAGTGGGGATGCAGCACCCTGCCAGACAGGGTGTTGAGAGTTCCTTGGAAGCCAGTTAGAAAAGAGAGAGCAGGCCTGTAATCCCAGCACTCAGGAGGCTGAGGCAGGAGGATTGTTGTGAGTTCGAGACCAGCCTGAGCTACAAAGTGAGCTTAAGGCCAGCACGAACTGCATAGTGAGACCCTGTCTCAAAAAAGACAAAAGAAAAAGAAAAAATAAAAGACAGGAGAGAGCGAGAGGTCCGTGGGGGTGCCCGGGAGGGCGATCAGGAGGCAGCTCTGTGATGGGAGCCAGGGCCCTGGGTTCGAATCTGGCGCTCGAGGTCACAAGAGGAGGGTGTTCGTAGGCTGCTCCTTCTCCGAGTTGGCGGGAGAAGGACCCTGTTGGTGCAGGAACCCAGGGTTCTGGACCGAGTGCCAGTGCCAGTGCCTGGGTCGGGTGGGGCTGGGAGTCTGCCTTCCTTGTGCACCCCCATGGCTAGGCCTGGGGAGCACCAAGGTCAGCGGAAAATCAGAAGCTGATGTGATGAAAGGTGTGAGTGACCGTGGGGCACACACCTGCTTCCTGACACGCAGGGCGGCACTGCGTGGGCTGGCCCTCCAACTGGGAATCAGACGCTTCATTGCTGTGTGACCTTGCACACATCGCCAGCTCACTTAGGGCCTTGTGACTCATCTGCCAGTTGCCATGGCCATTTAGGGATCAAAGCAGATCTGTGTGTGTGCTTGGAACAGTTGGTTTGGCGCCTTTCTTCCCTCTCCCGGGGCCTGTGTCCCCACAGCCCCTCCAGCGCTGCAGACCCTCCGTCCACAGCTCTGGCTTGGGATGCCGCTGCGAGGATTCTTCCTGTGGGGAGCACTCCCAGCATGGGACAGGTAGACCTGTCAGCCAGTGGTGCTTCAGGTGCTGAGGAGAAGAGCTGTCCCCAGCAGGCTGCAACCAAACAGACAAAGTGGCCCAGAAAGGAGAATTGTGTGGGGCCGGCAGGCGGTGTGGGGCAGAGTGCTGCACTGCACTGCCATGTGTTTTTGGCTTCCACCTGAGTTTTTGAGCTCAGGACGCTCATGATGTGGGGTGCAAAGTGCCTCACATGTCAGGTATACCCGGGAAATGTTAGCTCCACTCCTGGCTCTTCCCAGAACTTTGGGTTGAGGTTGCTGCAGTGGGTAAGCGGTTGGCTCCTTGGCTGTCCTCTTGTGTCTAAACTGCTCCCCAGGTGGTGGGATGTGATTGGTGTCAAGCTCTGGGGAGAACTGGTGGCTGCGAAGAGCCAGCTCCTACAGGCTCACTATGGTGTTTTTTGCAGCTGCCCATTTCCCACACTGCGCTAGGCTGGCTGCCACCTGTGTCCAGCATGTTGTGTTTGTATAGTGAGCATGCAGGCCTCTCCGGGACAGACCCAGGCAGCCCTCGCATGTGATGCTAGTGGAGTGAGAGCCCTGTGCCCGCAGTGCTGCCCCTCCCGCTACAATGCCACCTCCATGTTTCCTCTGCACTCAGCTCGGGTGTGTGGCTCCTGCTGTCTGAGCTGTGTCTGTGGCCCCCAGGGCTCTTTGTCTGGTGTGGCTTCCTGAAGCCAGCTGTCCCTTGCACAACTGGGAGAGGAGGGCACCGGTGTGTTCCCCGGGCTCAGGGCCTCAAGGGTTACTTCCCCCACACGGGGTGGTGCTAGTCTCCAGCTCTACACTCGCCCAAGGACCTTACTTTGACCACCAGGGTTGTGGTGTATTTTCCATGTGTAATTTCCCAACGGGTGATCCTGGTAGGCTGGGAGGTGCTCTAGTCCCTTCTGTGTACTGCAGGCCAAGTGGAAATCTGTGGTCTGTGTGTGTGTCTTGCACCAGTGCACCTGCCTCCCGAGTTCAGGGCCAGAGCCGTCCTTGAACTCATAGCCTTCTTTTCTCTCTGACTTACAAGCCCCTCACCTTTGTGAGCATAAACCTCTAACCCACCCCAGAGGTTCAGGCTGGCAGGAGACACAGAGGTCAGGGCCGTGCCTCCCTCCCAGGATAGCTGTGGCCCTGAAGGCCTGGGGAGGGGTGCCACTCAGTCGGCACCAGGGGGTACAGGGCAGGGTGTCCCAAAGCCCGTAGGATGCTCACCGCACAGGATTCACCCGGCTCCGAGACAGACTGCGGTGTAGACGGGTGTGCTGTGGATCGGTGTGTCGTGGCCCCGTGGTACCTCCCTCCTGTGCATTCTGGGCCAGGCCTAGATTTCTGAGTGACTCAGAGGTGGTGGGAGCCACAGTTGTGCTCTCACCCCGTTTCCTATGACTCCTTAGAGTCTTTGTGTCCTTTTCTTTGCTGAAGTATATGGGGCGGGAGGGGCACAGGGTCTTTGGTGATCAGTGGCAGCCTCACTCCTGGGTCACCCTACTTTCCGGCCCTCAGTGGGCACTGAGGCTGGACTAGGGCTGAAGTCAGCTCTCAGGGGACACTGTGGGGAGTGTGAGCTTTGCTTGTCACCCTTCATGGGCCTGGACACAGCAGTGACTCAGCACGCAGTCAGCAGAGGCCAGCAGAGAGGTTCCCCAAAGTCCGGGTTTCCATTCAGTGTGGGCTTGGGTGCCAGGAGTGTCAGCAAGTGGGGCACCTGGCTTGGTCCTCAGGCTGAGCCAAGTCCTTAGGCATAGCTGTCACAGAGCCAGTGTCACCCCTCAGCCTCATGGCCTGGGGACTCCCTTGCAGCCTCAGCTTTCTTGCCCGGTACCTGAAGTCCTCCACAGTCAGAACAGCATTTCATCCTGTGGAAAAGCCCAAGGTTAGTGTTGAGTCTGAACATCACTCTGTTGTGGGTGTGGAGGGGATGCAATCAGTGCCACCCTGGCCCTCTCATCTGTGACACACATTATCTTTGTCCCCGGCATGGCTGGGCTGTGCACACTGCATGGGCTGGCGGGGTTTCTTAGTGGGCTTTCTGTGGTGGGGTCACACTGCTCGTGTTTGCTGGCTCTTCCTGTGCTCATCGTGGCCCCAGAGCCCCAAGGGTGTCGCTGGCCACTTGTGTATGTCTGAAAGCCGCTGGCTTTGCCACACTCAGGAAACTCATCGTACCTGTGGGGACCTGTGCTGTCTGGTTTCGGTCACCCTCGAGGTCTGGCATGTACCCTTTGGGGTTGTTCAGGGGAAGACACGGTGTCCAATTCCCCTGAGCTTCGCACCTCACATGCCGCATGCGTTGGCTGGGTCTCTGGGTCCCAGGGCTGTGGAGAGGGAGGTGTTGTTCAGGTGCTGGCATGAAAGAGCTGCTGGTCCTTAGGCTGGGGAGGCTGCGGTCCAGGCCAGACCCCAGGGGTTGCAGGCCTTCGAGGACCTAGTCCCAGTGCTAAGCTTAGAGTGGCTACCTTGGAGGCCTGCACAGGAAGCCTGCCACTGGGGGTGGGACAGCCAGGCTTGGGAGTGGTGCCCAAGCTTCCTGTGCCAAGCCTGGAGGATTTGCCAGAGATGGGGAGGGGGAACAGAGGGAGGGGAGGGCCCGGCAGCTGTGCTCCAAAGGGGTTGCTGGCCTAGCAGTCTGGAGGCAGTCTTGGAGGCATCCTTTTCCTTTCCTTTTGCTCTCTTCCCCCTCAGCGCTGGGAACTGCACTGGGGCCTCGTGCATGCTTGGTAAGTGCTCTACCACGGAGCTCCATCTCCAGCCTAGCCAGGAGCAGTAGTCATATCTCCAATCCCAGCCCTCTGGCAGACTAGGCAGGAGAATCCCAAATTCAAGCCTCGTCACCGGGGGCGATGTAATGATTTTACACTGCTGCTGAAGCAAGTGTGTGGTGCCTTAGTGAAGGAGAATACACCTTGGTACCTGGAGGTGCGCTGGAAGTCCTGGAGCCACCCCACCTCATGCTGGTCCCGAGCAATTGGCAGCTGCACCATTCCCGTAAGCCCACCTGGCCCGCGGTGGCACCTGCTCCCACTCCGAGGCAGTGGCGCAGTTGTCCTTGCGCGAGGAAGTGTGTAGGGTGGAGGCGTCTGTGTGGGGCAGCAGGACCATCTTCCAAGAGCTGAGCCCTGGACCTTTTTGCAAGCATCCTTGCTTCTTTTCTAAGTGCTTTTTCTTGCCTTCTGTGCTGCTGCTGCTCCTACAATTTACCACGACCTTGGGCACAACCAGAATAGCTACTCTCATGTCCAGTTCCTGGCCGGCGGGGCTTCTCGGGATGAATTTCTGGACCTACTTCCCTAGGGGGGAAGTGGACTCTGCTCCCGTGTGCCTTGCACGCACATGTGTCAGGGACACTGAGTTGATGTGTTCATCTCTGTGTCTCCTGTCTGCTACTGGGTGCCTGGGCAGGAAACCTGTGTCTACCTTCCTACCTCGAGGAGGGCCTGCCGCAGAGTGGGTGCTCATGCTGTTCTTCTTGGCTGGAGCCTGTAAGCCAGGAGCCAAGAGAAACCTTTCCTCTTTTAAGCTGATGCCCTTACATACTTGTCACAGCGAGGGACCCACTTCCGTCTCGTGGCTCCATCATCCTTAACACAGACCCCAAGGTCATCCTGAAGGTGGACCAACTAGAGGTGCCATCTTGAATTTCAGAGCAGGAAGCTCCAGCCTCACAGGTCCAGGCTTTCGGTCTTGATCTTCCCGTCTGCGTGTCACACATGTTTTCATTGAGATCTGACTTTAAGGGCTTAATGTTTGTTTTAAAAATTCCCCAGCAAGAGGATGTTGGGATTAGAGAGCGAGGGAAGGCGCCTACCACTTGTACATGAGATGGGGAGCTAGGTCATTGATTTTTATGGCTATTTCCTTTTTTATTATGGGTGCACCAGCCTTAGGGGTGAAGTTCAGGACTACTTTGGTATTTCTGTCCATTCTTCAAAATTACCTGGTTCCTGTGGGGAGGAAAGCTAGGGCAATGTAATAACCCTTCCTTGGTTCTGAAATCTTAGGGCTTTGTTTGCTTTTCTGTGTTGTGCCTTCCATATGCTGAGAGAATATTGCTTGCAATAGATTTGGGAGAGTTACAGGGTGATATTTTATATGCTCAGAGGATATTGCTAAGTTCAGACCTCCAGATTTGGGCTGTGAGTGTTTCCCTCCTGAGTGTTTGCCTTTGCGCTGAGTGCCTTAATTACCATTCAGGGAATGCTGGATGGAAAATCAGTCAGTCCTGGCTTAGGTATTAAAATAGAACCTGTGTGTTTATTATGGAGCCTTTACCTTTAGGATTCCCATTCGCAACCCTGGCAGCACAGCCAATATTCTGTGTCATTAACTTCTTTTTCCTGTAACATGGAAGGACCTGAGGGTTCTAGAATGCACATTTCCTTTCTCCAGGGTGAGCCGAACAAGCCTCCATGAGGTTAGGTGGATGTGGATGCCGCTTGCGGGCCTTCTTGTTGCTTTGCTGTTTGTGTTTTCGAGCAAGAGTCTTTGCTGATTCTGATGCAGCTCATTTGGAGGCTTCCTGCTTATTTCCAGCCAGAGGTGGATTCATTGAGGTCTTTGCATTGGTTATTAACAAGGTTTTGTGATGCTTCACTAGGTGCAGGAATAATTCTAAGGGTCGAGTCAGGAGGCTAAGGCTTTAGACTTCTGGCCAGTCAGTCACCTTAGGTGTCATTTTCTCTAGAGGTGAACTCAGTAGAGAGGGACATGAAGAACCCTAGACAGAGGGGGCTTCCCAGTGCTTTTCTGTGCACCTAGGGCTCTGCACTGGCAGAGGTCCAGATTATATTTGACTCATGTTTGGGGGCTGCATGTGTGACATTGGCCCAGCTGCCAGATTTCCGGCAAAGCCCCTTTCCATGAGGGCACAAATTAATGGTTTTCCAGTTTGATTACGGAAGCTTTCAAAGGAAGCATCTTCTGACCTTATCTGGAGCTCACTTCCTGTAGCATAAGGCAGGCAGAGGTGTGGGAGGGAAACCTGCCCCATGTGTTCCAAGTCCCCTGCCCGGGCAGTGATGGGTGGGAACTGTGAGTGGAGGTTCTGGCTGCTGGGGACGTGTGGAGGGAAGTGGAGTGGTATGAGGAGCGGTCTCTGACGCCTGTCCTCATGCTGTCAGTTCCAGCTCTCTTTAGTAACCCATCTCCTGGTCTTCTAGCAGAGCGACCCCAGGGAGCCATCTATGATGGTCCTGGCTTGATGAACAATGACCAGTTCACAGGTTGGATCTGACACTGGCAGTTTGCACGATGGCCTCTTGGGTTTTCCTGACTCCATTGATGTCTTCATTCATCCAGAGGCTGTAGTGTAGAAGCGGGGTGAGGGTGCCAAGCTGGGAGAGGCCCATATGGGGGTAGCTCTGTGTGGCGGCAGCCTAGGCCACTGTGCCCAGAGCCGTCTGGGCGAAGCTTTGCCGTTGGTTGCACTGGAGGCTTTCTCAGACATGGGCCAATTCCCAAAGGGTGATAGTCTGGTTTTCCTTGGAAACTACTTGCAGTGTGTGTGTGTGTGTGTGTGTGTGTGTGTGTGTGTGTGTGTAATTTAAGAGGTGCAGCTGTGGACAGGACTGGACTCCAGAGGAAACAGGGTCTGGCAGGATAGCCTACCTAGCCCAGCAGGAGTGGGTGTCCATCGGGGAGACAGGCTTAAGTAGGTTGGCGTGTGTGGCATCCTCCTTAGCAGCACCACCTGCTGCTCTGACAGCTCTGAGTGTCCAATGGGACAGATGGTTTTGTCTCCTGAGATTCCACAGCACTTGTTGAAGGGGATTCTGAGGTGGTCTTGCTCTGTTTGGTGCCAGGATCTTTTTCCTGGCGTGGCCCCTGGCAGTGTGCAGGGCCAGCCCTATGCTGGAGCCAAAGGCGGAGGAGGGGTGAGGACCTCGAGGGTCCCAGGGTTTCCCGTTCCAGAAGTGATACAGCATGCCAGCCTTGCCTGGAACATCTGCCTGCCCCCCATGGCCTTGGAGGCACATGGCGGGCGGTGCTGCAGCTGCCTCCTGACACGCCTCTGGGGTGTGTAAGTCAGACGGGAAAACGTTGAGCATACAGTGATCTTGCTGGTGGACTCTGCTCTGTGCGTAAAGGAATCCCATCGCCGCTTAATTGGATGGATCTTTGTTCCTCCAGCTGCTTAAATAAATAATAGTGACAATGGGGTAGTGTTGACCTCAGTCCAGCTCCCTGTGCAGTTGCTTAATACATATTTATTCAGTGTGTGGTGGACGCCTCCCAGATATACAGAGGAGGTTTGGAGATGGAGCCCGAGGTTCACTGAAGTGCACGGCGGCGTCTTTAGGATGTCCATCTCTGGGTCTCTACCCTTTCCCTGCCCCCTTCACTCTTTGTTCCTCGTCTGTCTTTCTGCATGAGTTTCCACACGGGGGCAGCCAGAGTCCCAGCAGTTCTGCCCAGGGCTTGGGATCAAGTCCCCCATACACTGTCCTGCCAGCCTGTGTGACCATGGATTTTGTCTGCCACCCAGAGGGTGAGGAGTTTGAAGGTGACTGTGTTGCACCCTCTCCTAAGGGCCCCTATGGAGGAGTGCCCTGGCCTGGGGCTGCTGGGCAGCAGTTTGGGCTTCCGACGCCTCGCTGTGGCTGATGGGGGTGTGCTGCGTCAGGGGACCGGTGTCCCCCACTTTCCACGTGATTCTCTGGACACTGAAGGAAAATGGATTGCTGCACCACAGCACTGAGATGGCTGTCCCTCCCTGGCCAGCTCCTCTGGCCTTGGTCCCCACACCACCCTATGCCAGCCAGGCTGCAGGTGAATGAATGTGCTCACCCAGGTCCTGCTTGATGATGTTCCTAGCACTCACTGCCCTGGAGCTTGGAGTACTAGGTGCCTGCTGGCACTGATGTTTCTTTCCCAGTTGCATTAAGAAGGTGAAGCTGAATCGAGACATTCCTTTGCAGCATGGGCTTCTTGGGTGTGCTTGTCTCTGGGGTCTCCTCTTGGCATTCTTCCTCTGGGGCGGGGAGGTCTTTCTGAGCAAATCAGGAATATAGAGCAGGCTTTCTGGGAAAAGCTCAGGAATCTAGACCTCAGTTGTGCGAATCGGTGTAAGTGTGCCAGCCGCCGCCTGGCCTGACCACACGGTGCGCAGGGCTCTGCTGTGTGCTGGCCATGGGAGGCTTCCACCAGCAACAGACACCGGGTCCCTGAGGCCAGCAGTTCTCCCTTCCTCCCAGAGGTGAGCCACCATCCTTCACTTTCAGAAGGGTCCCCATGTTGTTCCAGATATCTGTGGGGTGCCTTGTAGTTTTTTCTCATTGCATAAATGATTCAAGGGTTTAAACATTCTGGCTGTTTTTTTTTGAAAGCTTGCCTTAGACTGGCTTACAGCAAATTATTTCTATTCATTGGGATACAGGGTGGGGGATGGGAACAATTAAAATAATTATCTCTTGAGAAGAGCTGTGGTGCTGGAGGATTTGTTCCTCAGAGGCTCTGTTGACTGTCCTAAAGGCGGCTGGGTCTCCTCTGTTCAGGCCACCATGGGGCCACTGCGGGCACAGAAGTGCCTCTAAGCTGCTCCGGGGTGGGAGCGTGCAGTTGGCCTGCAGCCCCTTATCAGTTTCCTGTGTGTGGCTGGGATTTCTGTGTCCTTTCTGGATGGTGCTGGGAGAATGCTTCTATCATTTCCTGGAAGATGCCCTGAGCTTCGGGTTGCGGCAGGCGAGCTCCCGAGACCCTGGCTTTGGCTCTTAGACGGCTGTAGATTTCATGAAGATGGAATCTGATCCCGGCTTGGAATTCACCTGGGCACAGCCTGGCTCTGAGTGAGGCCTGAGGGAAGGCTCCCGCTGGGCACAGAGAACTGTGTCCGGGTTGGGAAGCAGAAGGCCCAAACTGGGGCGTGCGCAACTCCCACGTCCTGGTTCTGTGACCCTGGCCCAGTCATTGGGTTTCATGTCCCTTGTTTGCTAAAGATCATATTCATTTAATTTCCTGAATTTTCTCCAGCGGAATATTAGTTCGTGTGAAGTGCCTTTGCAAAGCCTCAGAGCCATGCCACTGTTCCTGTGGAAGGAGCGCTAGGACCCTGGCTTCTCCTCAGTCACCTGCCCATGCACCTGTCATGTGTGCGTGCGCGCGCGCGCGCATGTGTGTGTGTGTGTGTGTGTGTGTGTGTGTGTGTGTAACATAGCAGATTATGTGTATTTCCATTTCTTTTGCTTTTTAGTCCCTGCAGTGCCCAGGTATTTTGAAAAAAGACACTCGGGTAGCTTTTTCCTCCTGCGAGGAGGCCCCTTTACAAGCTCAGCTGGCGCCCAGTGTTTGCTGGGAGGAGAGAGCAACATCACCCGCATGTGGCTGCCCTGTCTCCAGCACCAAGGCTCGGTGTTCATGAAAGCCAGTGGGCTTCCTCTTTCTCTCTGCCGCACTATTGGAGTCTTGTGGTGCCATTGCAAGGCTGCAGCTGCCCCAGCCTAGGTGTCTTTCTTGCTCCTCACTGCGGTGACAGTCCTGGCAGCGCCCACAGGGAGGACTGGCTGCAGGTGTGCTGTGGTGCCAGCACCCAGGGCTGCCTTCTGGAGAGATTCTTTGCATTCAGCATGTGTTTGCGGCACAGGCAGTTGTGGTATGTGCAGCTGCTGGCATCTGTGTACCTGTCTGTCCTTGGGGAAAGGATGCCCACCTGTGGCCCTGTTGTCCCTGGGCCAGAGGGATGTATGCAGCTAGTTCATGTCTAAAAGTATGATTGAAATAACCTCAGTACTTAACCATTAATGTCCATGCACTTTCTCCTACCCATTCTGTCCATCTGTCCTTCTACCCACCCACTCATCTCATTCCCCTATCCATTCATCATGCATCCATCCATCCACCCACCCACCCATTTATCCATCCATCCATCCATCCATCCATCCACTGACCCACCCATCTACCCATTCATTGACTATTCTGGCCTGTGGTTGCAGGGTAACTATCATGCACAAGTTCTGCACTTGGCTTTGGAAATAAGAAGTCAGATAGGACAAAGTCTCAGCCTTGAAGGAGTCTGCAGGCCTGGGTACAATGGTTGTTTTCCTAAATTCAAAGTCAAATTCTTACTTGGCATGGACGTCTTTTGATTTTGTTTTGGTTCTCACTGCTTTTGAATTTGGGAAAAGAAGTCGTGTAGCCATTGGGGCATTTCACTTGCTTTTAGGCCAAGTCTGGAGTTGAGTTTCATGTTTTCTATGACTCTAAGCACAGCATAAGAGCTTGTGTCATTGAACAGAGAGAAAGGGTACAAACGACAGGGCAGAAAAACCACCAAATCTTATGACTGAAAATATGTGAAAATACTCATTAGAATTCTTAAAGGTTATTTGAAGTTTCATAGTAGATAATTTTCTAATTCGCTTTCAGAACATTGAGTAACTTTAAATGGCCCAAACACCTGCCAAGTCCTGGGGCCCGTGGGAATCCTTGGCTTCCTGGCTTGGGGACAGGCTGTTAAAGGGAGTGTGGAACATCTTGGGGTTGGTGTGGACAGTCCTGGTTTTGCTCCTCATTTTGCTGTTCGCCACCTGTGTGATCTCGGGCGAGTGACTCCACTTTTCTTAGCCCCAGTTTCTTGCCTTAGCAGACAGGGATGGTGACGATATTTACTGAGAACGTTGTCACACGGGGAGAGTGAGATCAGACACTCAGCAGGGCCCTGGTCTGTAGTGGCTTCGTTGTAGGATTTTCCTTTATTTAGGGCAGAGAGATCAGATGGTTCGCAAGTGGAGAGAAAACCAAATACAAGAGGGGCCTCCCTAATCCAGAAATCAAGCCCGAAATGCTTGGACATCTCCGAGCAGGCAGACAGACATCACAGGTAGAAAATCCCCAGCCTGACCTTATGGCGGGTCGCCCTCCAAATGCTTCCTGTGAAGCACAAGGGAATTCTGTGTTTAGGGTGGGACCTGACCTCAGGATAAAGTGTGATGGGATGCAGACCACTAGGCTGAGCGCTTCAGGTCAGGGTGGTCAGTCCAGAGGCAGGAGAGATTTAATGGGGTGCGCATGTGGCCCCACTCATTCAGTGGTACTTCTGGGTGCCCTTGTCTATGAACTTGCAGGAGCAGCACACAGGAAGATGTGCTGGGCAGTGCAGCTGCGGCGCCTGTGCGGTTCTGCAGCTGAGGAAGGAGACCAGTGACCGTCGTCCATGGACACCCTGCCTTGTCAGCAGGCCACCAACTCCAGAGAACACCCACATTTGTAATCCGTTTTGACACATCCCAAAGGAAATTGGCAATCCTACCTAACATTAGTATTACTATTTTTTTGAGACCAGGTCTCGCGATGTAGCTCAGACTGGCTTTGGACTTAGCATATAGCATAGGTTGGCTTGAGCTTGTGGCAGTCCTCCTGCCTCAGCCTCCCGAGCCCTGGGGTTAAGGACGTGCCCTGCCAAGCTCAGATCCTATTGCTGGTTTTTTTTTAGGGCAAAACTCCGTGAGGCAGCAGGTTTAGTACAGTGGGATTTGTTTTCACAAATGGATAATTTACTTAAAAATAATTTTAAAAAGGGGAATGGGACACTTTCTCTTGGTTTTCTTAACCCCCTATGGAAAGTCTTTCTGGATTCTGTTTATAGAAGCCTTGATCCTTTGTGACTTATGGAGCCCAGTTGGCCTCAGTGGTAATAAACTGAGAGGCATCTGGGGGCAGGGATGGTTGATTTACGGGCATCTCCTTCCTCGAGTCCCAGGCTGCTTCCTGGGCTGGCCCAGGCTGAAGGCCGCTGGGATGTCTTTAGAGAGCTGAATTTGCCCCTGCCGGACGGGTTTCCCACCGAGGCTTTATTAGTGAGGGTGCCTATTAGTGGGGCGGGCTTGACGGGCCCCTAGGGTGCAAGGCCCAGGCCTTGCTTGTGTTTCAGGGTCCCAGGCAGCATCCTCCACTGAGGAGGCGGGTATGAGAGGGGTTTGGGGGTGAGGGATGGGTCCTCCTGCTCACACACCCCTGCACCTCAAGCCACCCTGTACCCCCAGTGCTCCTGAGGTCCTGCCCACTGGTTTCCTGTGTAGTGGGGAAGATGAGGCTCTTAGTCCTGCAGGAGGAGAGAGAGCTGGGACCTGATGGGGGACTGGTAGCCTCGGGACACTGGAAACCTTATTTCCTGGCCTTTGGGGGAGAGAATGCTGTCAGCCTCTGTTCAGCTGCTCCTGGCTTTTGTGGTGACTTTGGAGAGTTGGGGAATCTCCAGTCCTGGGAATAGGTGTCGCCAAGGCCTCTGGTTGCTTTTTTAACATTGGACAGAAATCCTTTTCCTTGCCTGCTGAGCGACGAGGGCGTGAAGGAAACATTGTGGTTTTTATTTCTTTGCGGAACCAGGGATTGAACTCAGACCCTTAGCGCTTATTCCACTGAGCCATCTCCTTGGCCCCGAGGAAACACTCTGAGGATGAGTTTCCACGTGGCTTGCACAGTGGAGCTGGAGCTGGCCCTGAGTTCCTATCAGTTGTGTGGACTTTTTGCTGTTAAAACCTTGTGTGAAGAAATAACATTTTCTCCCAGCAAGAATTGCTCAAAGGTAGTAAGTGGCCTGTCTTCTTTCCACCAAAGTGCTTATCTTTAAATGTTAGGAAAGGTTGGGGTGTGGTGGTACACACCTGCAATCCCAGCACTCAGGAGGCTGAGATGGGATGGTGAGTTCAAGGTCAGCCTGAATTGCGTCGGCATAGCAAGACCCTGTCTCAAAAAGACAAAAAAAAAAAAAGTCAGGACATGTGGCTAGGTGTGTAATGAGGAGGATCATAAGTCTGAGCCCGGCCGGGGCAACTCAGTGACACAGTGACACCCTGTCTCAAAATTTAAAAGCTGAACAAGGGCTGAGGGTACCTGTAGCTCAGTGTACAGGTTCTGAATTCAGTCTTGTTGCTTGCCCCCCACAGTAGGGGATGTGGAGATGGAGGAGGCCTGGGAACCCTCCCACCGAGCACTGCTGGCCTGGTCAGTCTCTTTTCTCCCCGAGGGTCCTCTCCTGGGGCCGCCTCACTCCTCCTCTGCGATGGCTCTGGCTCAGGCTTGCGGCACCCCTTGCCAGGATCAGTGTAGCGGCTGCTGTGTCCCTGCCTGCCCTCTCTCCACCCCACACGTGGTTGCCTAACGCAAATCTGGGTCACTAAGAGCCCATCTCTGGGGGCTGGGGGCTGTATCTTGGGGTGACCCTGTAACTCTCAGGTGAATGGCCGCCTGTTGTTACTCAACATCCCTTCTGCAGTGGAAGAGGTCCCCTTTCAGGCTGGCACTCTGAGCCACACAACATCTGGGCCGCTGTCTCTCTGTCTGACTCAGTGGCCATCCTTCTGCCCTTCTCTCTGGCTTTCTGTTCAGCAGCCCCAAGAGGCCCACTGGCCTTCTTCCCTGAGTGATTGCTGAGGCCCAGCCTGGAGGTCTAGTTCACACAGAGGTGCCCATCTCTCCCCTAGTTGCAAGGCTTGATTTTGCTCCCCCACCCCTTGTTTCCTGTTGCAGCAGTAGTGAGGAGTGCACAATGATGGGGTGCTGCACATTTACATTTCAATCATTCTGAACACTCGACACGGTACACTCTCGGGTGAGGGTCCTGTTTACTGACCCCAGACCGTGAGGGTCACTAAGACTCAGATTCCCTTCAAGGCTCATCAGAGGGTTGTACACCATCTCCTTAACCTGGATTGACAACTCTAAATGCAGAAACAGCCAAGGGAGCATGCATTGGTTGTTACTGGAACTGCAGGTTCTTCTAAGTGCATTCGCTTCTGGACAGTGCTCCCCACAGGGGCCGTGGCAGGGTCACTACTACTTGCTGGGAGGCCGGAAACTTGGGCGCCAGTTGCGAACGCTGATAAATATTTGATGAAAAGCGAGGTCTTGGAAAGTCCCCGGAGCCAGCAGCTGTCCCGAGGGGTGGGCAGCAGGAGGCTTCCCGTCTATAGCCTACATCCTGTGTACCTAAGTCTCCCGGGGTGACCAAGGCTGGCAAATGCACCCTCACCCTGAAATCCTTGCAAAAAAAGCTCCCCATAATCACGTAAGGTTGGGCTGAGCAGACACATTTTTTTAATGGGGAAAGAGAACATTAAAATGTGGTCTCCTTAGGCATTTGGCTGGGTTCCTTTTGAAGTAAATGAGCTCTTTTTCCTTCACCATGATTAGTGTCATGGTGCTGCAGAATTTTAAGGAAAAATCCATTGATTTAGCAAATGAACATATTCAAGATCTCTGAGAGGAATTTAGTTTCTTAGCTCAGAATAGGGTTTTTTGAGGAAGGAAGAAGAGTGCTGGGGTGAATCTCGGACTCTACCTCATTCCAGCTTTCAGAGGAGACAATAGATGAAGAAATCCAGGCCGAAATGCTCTGTGATTTCTCTCCGAGCCTCCTCCTCTTTCTTGTCCTGGAGCCAGCGAGCTAGGACGAGAGCAGCTTTACCACACCGAGATTCCAAGATACTACGACTCACTCGCTGATGGCAGCCCCCTGGAGAAGGATGTCACTGAGTGACTTTTAAATCTGTGCTTGCCACATTAAACCATGTTCCCACAGGTGGATGGATTTCAGCGACCCATCCCACCTAGTGGGTGGGAGAGTCACTGTCCCCCATGTATGACCCTCAGGAAGGAAGGACTCGGCATGTATGTTGCCTGGGGCTGCTCCTAGGGGGCTGCTTGTCCTGGAGGGTCTGCAAATCTCCCATGGGATTGAGGCTCAGTCAGACTTAGCCCACGCGAGAAGAAAACCAGTATCAAAGCCTGCTGCGGGTGAGCTTTTGGCGATTTCATTTGCATGCTGATTCATGAAATGCCAGGACTTCAGGGCTCTGGGTCTTTTTATTTTCTTTGGTGCAGGAGCTCATTTATTCTTCTTTCAAGACAGCTGAGTTGCTGATTAGTTACACCACCCTGCTTCCTTAGGAATTGGAATTCTAGGACGGCGAAATCCTGCGGGTCTGCATTTCTGTGAGGTCAGCCTGGGTCTTCAAATCAGCCCTGGTTGGAGCTGTTTCTCCAGGTGGAAAGGTTGCTCTTGGGTCTTTGGATTCTGTTTCCACAGGCTGCTCGTCCCCTTTGGGGGCCCTGGGCTGAGTTTCAGTTTCAGTCCTTTTCTTAAAATTATGTTTACCAGTGCGAGTCTGCAGTCCCCAGCGCTTGCGGCCCTCACGTGGCCCTGTGCCTTGTGCCAGGACCTTCTCGTGTCTTTCATTCTCTTCCTGTCCTCTCCCTCCCCGGCTCTTTTGATTCCCTTCCCATTTGCAAAGGTCTGGCTCCCTGTTTCCTGTTACCTGTCTTTCATTTTGCTCTTTAATTAATTTACACTTTGGGCTTCTCAGATCAGAGAAGCTGCATGATGCTGAAGCTTGCGTGTCCAATTGCTTTCACTTTACACCGTGGTCTGCAGGTGCATCCACTTTCCAGGGATGACCCATGTTGTTTATCCCCTGATGGCGGAGCTCTGCTCTGTGGCGTGTGAACACTGCGCACAGGCTCTTTCCAAAGCTTGGCTGTTGTGAGCTGCGCTGCTGTAGGCTTGGGTGTGCCACTGGCGTTCCTCGGAGGGACAGCATATCCTCCTCGATTTCTGGGCCAAGTGCAGGAGGGGACAGAGGCCTGAAGGTATCCGAGCTGACGCCATCCCCATTCGGGACGCAACTTCTCCTGGGCCCCACATCGTCCCTGGGGCTCTGTGGGTTGTACTGTGTGGCTCTCCTGTGCAAGCTGTTCAAATGATCAGGTCCTCATGACTGGGGCTTCTCAGAGTTCTGCTCTGCAGCCCCAGAGCCCTCAGGCCAGGTCCCAGGCGGACAGCTGCTTGCCTCAGGGAGCATGGTGGTGTACTGTGCACAGCCGAGAGGCCTTGGACACATCCCTTCCTGTCCCCTTGCTGAGGTGAACCCACAGCTAAAACTGAACCCACATAGGCTTGGGTGCGCCGGCTCAGAAGGCTCCTTCTTCTGTGCTCATGGTTACATTCCATAAACCACAGGTGGCCTCAGAGATATTTCCCAAGCAGCATCAGGCATTCATTTCTGGCACTAGAGCAAATTGAATTTGTACACAAATTTATACATAGGCATATGAAAGAGATCAGAGTTGTGGGTTCAGTGTTAATAATGAGCAGATTCCTCCGGAGTCCTGTGCGCAGTGTAACTGGGAAGGATTGCACTCACTTTCCAGGCTGCCTGCGAGTTCCTTTCCTGACAGCAGATCAGCTACTTGTAGAGCGACCATGCGTAGGCAATGATGCGGGGCTAACTTGGTAAAGCTTAGCCATTCCTTTGGTTGTTTTTTACACAAAACCAAGGCCAGGATGGTGGCAAGTCTCCTTGCCTGGCAGCGACATGCAGAAGGTGGGTTGGGGACATCTGAGAGACAAGGACTTCCCAGGGCTGAGCAGCTGTGGTGTGGAGGAGGACATTGGTGGGCGCCTTCTCCCTGCTGTCGGGGCAGAGTGTGGCACCCGATTTGGTTTCAGTCTAGCACTAATGCTCACAGAGGGATTTTGGTCCAACGCGGTCCCCGCGGGCCTCCTGGGAGTTGATGCCCCTGCATGTGTGGCCCAAGCGCCACACACGTGGCCCCTCTGTAGGAAGGTATCAGAATGCAGGACCCCTCCGGCCCCCTGCACCCACACAGCACATGAGTGTGAATGTCCACCCGCCCAGCTCCCTTTCTTCCCATTCACCCATGTTATCCTGAGTCGACGTGCTTTGCTGCATTCCTGCAAGTGTGGCTTTTGGATTGTGACAGACTGCGCTGTCCTGGCTCCCTGTGCCTGGCTGTCCTCTCTGAGTGGAGCCGCCACCTCCAGGGAGGAGAGGAGCATTTATAAAGTGTCTTCCTGGAGCTAGGTGGGCGGGGTGGTGGTTGTTATGGCAATGAATGATGGTCCTCTCCTGTCTCCTGATTGGCTGAGCCTCCTGCTGCCTCCTGCCCTGTAACCTCTTCTCTAGGCCCAGGCAGGTGTGCTGGCTGGTGGGATGGTTGCGTACCAATTTTGACAGCTTCAAGGCCTTTCTCAGTCTCTGGGGATTCTGAGTCCGCAGCCACAGTGCTGATAGGTTCAGTGTGTTCTAGAATCCCATGAAGCAGGATATTCCTTCAGCATCAGGCTCGAGCAAGGGCACAGGCGCTTTTGGCTCCATACCATGTTGCCCATAGGTGTGTGGGCTGGATAGGGACCAAGGCTGAGCCTGTCTGAGCTGCTCCATCTGGCTTACAAGATCCTCTTGGTACTTTGCAAGGCAGTGGACAGCACAGCCCTCCTGCCAGGCTCTGTGTAGCGCTCAGCTTGGCTTCCCTGACACTTGGGATGGGGAGGTAGCTGCAGGAGACTGCGAGTCCTGGCCACCCAGGCCACAGGCAGCCTTTGGTGCCTGGCATAAATCAGCTCTGCCCTTGAGATTGTGCGGCTGTGGAGTTTCCACTAATGGTTTCTAGCAGCCTGGGCTAACAATGTCTTACTCAGGCATGCCGGTCACCGTGGGTCAGGGCCGGTCCAGTAGTACTTGCGGGAGTCCAGACCAGAGAGACAGAGCTGTGCTCTTGCTGTCCTGTGCACATTGGCACTTGCCATGGTTGCCTGTGGTGCTGACCTTGATCCTCTGGCTGAGTGGCAAGCAGTCAGTACTGGTCGTGGTTAGTGGTTAGTACTGGTCGTGGTTAGTAGTCAGCATCCTAGAGCCGCACTTCCGCCTCTCTTCACACTGCAAGCTTTAGGAGGAAGTCATCCCATGCAGCCCATGCATGGCCAGTGTGTCCACAGGCACTGTCTTTCACCCTCGCTGGCCTTCGTGCTGACACTTTCTCTGTGCTGCACCCTGTCGACATCCACTCCTTTTCCTTACCCCCTGGCATGGTCCTTCCCTTGTCTGTGTAAACAGCACAGGTTATTTGGCCCAAGCAGTAGGCACTTGGGATCAGCCCCCCAGCGTCCTGGCCTGCTGTCTCTCAGTGTCACAGCTCTATAGCCAGGCAGTGTTTACTGGCTGTATTTTGAGAAGCACTCATTTTTGAGCACTGGGGGCTGGAAGCTTGGGCAGTGGCTCTGGGGAGGACTCACCCAGGTGCTTCTTCTGGGGGGCGGGTGGTGTCTCTGTATTTATCCACACTGAAAGGCAGCAGGCTCCCCAGGCAGCAACTGCTGTCACCTCGGTTTCACAGGTGTAGGCCCCAAGGCAACAAGCTCGGGTGCCTGGAGCAGTCCCTCAGCTCAGCGAGCTGCCCGGCGGGCAGATGCTTGTGGGAATCTGGGTATTAGCTGCGCCTTTCTTCTTCTTCTGAGTACTGGAAGTCAGAGCACAGGGCCCCATGCTGGCGGGGCAGGCGCTGCACTACTGAGCTGCGTCCTACAGCAGTGTATTTTCCAACCGCTCTGCTGCATTCCCCAAGGAACTGGTGTCCTCCTGTGGCTTTCCTGTTCAGGAGCCTGGGCTTTGGAGCATGGAGCTCCGTGTATTCCTGGCAGTGGAATGACTGCGGCGAAGGAAGGGAAGGGGGTCTTGATGGTATTGATGTCCCCAGGGACAGGACGGGTTCATTGCCTGTGTGTGCCAGAGACTGGAGCCCTGCCACTGGGCCACCAGGGCAGATCACAGTGCCTGTGGTCCCTCCCCTACCTGCATCTGCCCTCACCTGCAGAATTTTTAAAAATTTTCAAAATCCTCACTGGCAAATGCCTACAGTACACAGTGATCACCGTCATTGCAGGGAGCTGGCACCTGCACACGACACACCTTAATTTTGCTTTTGTCCCTTCTGGTCCTCTACTCCTCCATCTCTCAGTCTCCTTGTCATCTGCACAAGTAACCTGGGTGATATCGACCCAGGTCCTTGCCTCAACAAAATCGGGAGCCGCTGACTGTGTCAAGGGCCGCTGGGCACACTTGCAGGTATGCAGGCCTTGGCGCACTGCAGCCCTGGGCTCCTGGGCCCTTTGGATACCCTGAATGCAGCAAGTTCTTACGTAATCGTGCGTGCGTGCGTGCGTGCGCGCGCGCGCGAACGAAGGGGTGGGGTGGAAGTTGAGCTCTCCCTCTAAGATGTTACTTCCTGAGTTTAGGTTGAAGTGAGGTCAGAAACATGTTTTATTCCTCTGAAGTGTTTTGGTGGCCAAAGCCAAGAGCCCGTGGCAGAAGCTGAACAGCGCTGGCCCGCAGCACTGCAAGGTCCAAATGCTCCAGTTTGTCAAAGCGAGGATCCAAACGCAGTGCTTCGATTTTTTTATTCCACAGGATATTTTTGAAGTTTGGGCAAAGTCTCCAGGATTAGCTTCAGCAGGCCTGTACAAAGGGAAGTGTGCCGTGCATGTGCACGTGCATGTGAGTGCCCGTGCGCGCGCACATGCACACACACACGTGTGCACACACTGTGATTTAAAGGATATAAAAAACTTAGCTGTGTTGCCTTCCTTGGGTGATTGGCTGGCAGACTTTGGGGTCCACTGCAGAGTGGCCCCATGTCTGTGATGTTACCGTTTTAGGTGACAGCCAGCTTGGCAGGAGACCCTTGTCATTAAGTGTTCAGCTTAGATGCAATGTCTGTGAAGATTTTTTTCTTTTCACTATTACAAAAATAATGGAGATATTCTCTCTCTCTTTCAAATTTTTATTGAGAGACAGGGTTTCTCTAAGCTGCCGGGGCTGGTCTGGGTCCCACCACCCTCCTGCATCAGTCTTCTGGGTAGCTGGGATTTCTGGCTATGGCACCTTAGCTTCCTGTGTGGCAAGGACAAATGCTCACATGCAGAGCTTTACGACTTCTGTGGTGGTGCCAGCGTGTTCTGAGGGCAAGCCGGGGCCTCCGCCTCTGGCTCCCATGGCCATCCAGGCTCCCGTGTGCACATACTGAGTCTGTCCTCTCGCTTTGGGCTCCTTTTGTAGAGGAAGTGGGAGTGGGTTGGGGGCAGGGCAGAGGTGTGGGTTCCAGGCCAGCTGGCCAGCTAGACTGTGGATAACTGTGGGTGGCACCGCCTCCTTGCTTTTGACTTCCTAGCAACTTTCAAGACGTTTTTGTTTACAGCATTTTGGAGGTGGGAGGGCAGGTTGGGATCAACAGTGAGCTTGCTCTCCTCCACGGAGGAGGGAGAGGCTGGCGTTGATGTTGCTGAATGTGGAAGATGTGCTAGTATTCACTTTAAAAATGGTTCACATTCAAGGGGCCAGGGAGATAGCTCAATAGAATAAGCACTTGCCTGGCAAGCAAAAGTGCCTGAGTTCAATCCCCGATTTGACAAAAAAAAAAAAAAAAAAAAAGATTCACATCCAGCTGGGCATGGTGGCACATACCTGTAATCCCAGGACATGGAGGCTGAGGCAGGAGGATTGTTGTGAGTTTGAGAGCAGCCTGGGCTACAAAGTGAGCTCAAGGCCAGCCTGAACTGTATAGTGAGACCCTGTCTCAAAAACAAACAAACAAAAAAAACAGGTTCACATCTAGCTGCTGTGGAAAGCAATATCCCCCAATTAAACACTTTGATGTGAGCCACTGACCGCATGTCCAGTACACATCCCTGACTGGGTCTGTCCCCCAGACAGGCTCAAGAGCTTCGTGCATACCCACGTTCACAGGGGCCAAAGGGTGCAGCTATCTGAGGGTGCCTAGGCAGAAAAATGTGGGGTGGAAGGTGGCAAACACCCAGGGTGAAACACTGCCCCACTTCGGAGAGGACAAATTCTGGTCTATGATGCAGTGAGGGTGACCCTTGAAGATGGGTTGGAAGAGACATGAGCCAGGCACAGGGACCAAGCACTGTGTGGGTCCCCTCACTGTGCAGGGACCCTAGTGTGGCCGAGGTGGCAGCCAGGGGAGGAGAGGGTATGGGGGTTATCGGCTAAGGATTCGGGGTTGGCCTGTGCAAGATGGGGGAATCCTGGAGGGGATGGAAGGTAGTGATGAGTACACGGCAGTGTGTATTCAATGCTGTGGAACCACACTCGGGAGTGGTTACGTGGCTGGGTGTGGCGGTGCACGCATGACCCCAGCACTCTGAGAGCCTGAGGCGCGAGGATCTCGAGTTCAAGTTCAGCTTGGGGAGCACAGTAACTGAGCAAGACCCTGTCTCCATCCCCCAAAACAGACAAACAACAACAAGTACTGGGGAGTAGCTCAGGCCAAGGCCCTGGGTTCAGTCCTCTATAACACACACACACACACACACACACACACACACACACACACACACACACACCATAAACATGGCTAGTTTTACATTATACATACTTTCTACACTTTTAAATGCGCCACATCGACGCCCACCCTTCACCCAAGCCCAGGCAGACATCACAGGCCAGTGCCGCAGATGCCCAACAGGCTCTGCACCAAGAACCGTTGTCCCGGAGAGAAGGTTTTAGAGACTCGTGGGAGGAAACAGTGGTTGCCGGCCGTGGCAGGTGGGAGAAGACACACTCCCTGTGGCGTGTGTCCTCTCCTGTCTTTTAGTTTTGTGCTGTGCAGCCTCACTTCCAACTTGGAAAACGACTCTTTAGATCACGTAGTAAGACTGCGAAGGAAGCTGAAGGAGGCTGTGAAGGAAGCTGAAGGAGGCTGCGGCTCCAGCTGAGGGTGTTCTCAAGGCTGGAGTTACCTCTCTCATTGCAGCTCTGCCTTCTGGACCCAAGCACCTCCCATAGCCTCCTCTTCACTGGGGATTTTAGCATAAGAATTTTGGAGAGTGGCTCTGTGTGGTAATTTGTGATCCCAGCATTCAGAAGTCAGGAGAACTGCTGTGAATTCAAGCCAGCTTGGACTACATAGTGAGTTCAAGGGCAGTCGAAACTACACAACGAGACATTATCTGCAAACAAAACAATGTAAAGGAATCTGGGGTACAGAATAAGCCCAGAAATGCTGGATGTGGTGGCGCATGTCTGTAACCCCAGCACTTGGCAGGCTGAGGCAGGAGGATTGCTATGAGTCTTGAGTCCAGTCAGGACTACAAAGTGAGTTCAAAGCCAGCCTGAGCCGCATAGGGAGACCCTGTCGAGAGAGAGAGAGAGAGAGAGAGAGAGAGAGAGAGAGAGACAGAGAGAGAGAACAGCATAGTCCAGACCTAGCCATGTGCTAAGTAACTTGGTAACAGTTATTGAACCCCAAGTGGTCGGCTTTATTTCTCGTCATCTCTGATTGCTGACCTTCCTCCCCAGGTTCTTGTTAGCTGGCGTAATGGGTGAGCACTCTGATCAGCCCAGACACACCTGCGAGTGCTCTGGCTTTGAGTTTAGTTCATACTGAAAAAGGGATCGAGAAGGGGGCCACAAAACAGTGCCAGATGCAGCATCTGGTGACGAGCTCCCAGGAAGGAAAGACCCCTCAGCCGTATCCCTTCCTGGTGGTGGCCGCAGCTGCATGGGCCCAAACCAAAACAAAGCAAAAGGAAAAGTTCAAAAACAAGAATCAGAGGCCAGCGCCTCGGGGTCAGTGGCCAGCCTCTGGCCTCTCTTTGATGCCTGGCTGCTTACCTGCCTGGGGCAGGAGCCAACTTGCCTCGGCAGGTACAGCCCCAGGCGCGGGTTGAGGGGCTCAGATTTCCCAAGCAGATGATGGCTTCCTGTGCAGAGCAGGATTTCTGATCCTGATCTTTCACAGAGACAAGAGAAACCCAGGGGCAGAGAACTCATGCTATTTACAGATTTTATTAATAATAAAGTATTCAAGTCTTCTGGCCTCCCTGGCAAATGCTGCTGTTTTCCTCTAGCTAGAAACAAGCACCAGTTTGTGACTGGGGCCCAGTAAGTGGGGTTTCCCGACCCCGTGAGTGAGTGAGTGAGCTGGTCCCAAACTGAGCTGCAGGGTCAGGGAGATAGCTCAGTATAGAATAAGCATTTGCCTGGCAAGTGCAAGGTCCTGAGTTCAATCCCAGGTACAACAGACAAACAAACAAACAAGCTGCACATCCCCAGGCATGTGGGGAGGACGTTAGGGCTGGAGGCAGCTCAGAGCCTTTAGCTCCAGGAGAGTGGCGGACAGGCATAGGAGCAAATGGGCTTCGGTTGTGAGCAACAGAAACGCCAGCCCAGGGAGGCGTGGCAGGGTTCAGCGGGGTCCACGAGCCGTCGGCAGAGGGCTGCGTGCTTCTGCCTCCCCTGTGTTGGTGGTGTATCTGTCCTGTGGTCCAGGAGCTAATGTCGCAGGGCTTGGTTTATATTTGGCTGTTCAAGTTCTGTGGCCTTGAGCGAATTATTTAATCTCCTTTGGGTTTTCATTTCCATATCTTTAAAGTGTTTGTCTAGGGCCAGGGAGATGGCTCAGTGGAATAAACGCTTCCCTGGCAAGTGCAAGAGTGTGAGTTCAATTCCCGGTTCTGCCAAAAAAAAAAAAAAAGTGTCTATCTTTTGAATTTGTTACAAAGACTAAATTTTTTTTTTCTTTCTGAAATAAAAGAAAGCATCCTTTTGCTCCTGTTCCTTGCTTTTGCATGGTCTTGTGGCTTGTCAAAGCATGTTCCAGGTTACTACCAGAGAGACAAAGGAAAAGAGGAGAGAAAAGGAAGAGTCCATTAGGATTAATAAAGGTAATAATGATGACTACATCAGCAGCCGTAGTGCTTCACATTCAAGGAGAGCATACTGTACTCTGCAGTCTCCTCCAAATTCCCTGTTCTCTTTAATTCTCATTGGCTAGCAATAGTCATGTGACCTGGCCAAGCTGCAAGAGAGGCATGGCAGGTTTCGGGCACAGGGTGATAGCTGGCTGGCTTGTTGAGCATACTGGTGTGTCACTAATGAGAGCAGGGCTCCTTGTCTCCTGGACCCAGGCAGGGGTCTGCCTGCCAGGAGAAGGGTTGTGGAGGGCTAGACCGGGGAGGAGAGGCTTTTCAAGTCGAATGGATTAGTTTTCAAATTCCAAATGCCTTTTCAGTGAAGTCCTGTGGTCATCAGAATGACCAGTGGCTCCCTGCTGGCTTTCCTTTCTGTGCATACCACTCTAGACATGGAAACTCACCTCATCTTTCAGGCAGAATGGTTGTTTTGCTTGGCCAGGTGCTAAGCACAGTGATAAATGAGGGGGAGAGATCAGCACACGCAGCTCATGAGGATGATAGGCACCAAGGAGGTTCCGGTACAGAGTCACCTGTATAACTTACTATTCCATCTCATGTGTGTTCCAGGGGCGCCCCGGTGTGGCTGGGGTGGGGGGAGAGGATGTGCTGGGTGCTGGGGCTCCTGTCTCGAAATCCCCACCTCACAGGGCGCCTGGGCCTCCACACACCTGCCAGGCCAGCCACTCACATTAGAGCCCGTAGTGCTCCTCCTTCCTGGCAGGTGGCAAGCACAGGTGAGAAGATGGGCCCGGGGCACTGCTGGGGTGCAAGGGAGCGTCTCTGTGGTCTGAACATCATCTGTGGAAGTTCTGTAGATTTTATGTCCTGGAGTCTTGTTTCCTAAAACTCTGACTGGGGGTGATTGGGGGTGCCACCTTGTCTGAGGCCCAGTGAGTGACCCAGGAATCAGAAGTGTGGCTGGGGACTAGGGGGTCCTGCCATGGGCTCCACCTCGGACAGACGCCTGGGCTTCCTGTCCACTGGAGGTAAGAGTGGTGATGCCAGAGGAGGGACCGAGTTGAAGGAAGCTGTTTCCTATCAGCACACTGACACCGACGGTGGGGGTCAGAGTTTGCCCCTGCTGACCCTCAAACCAGTTGTCAAGCTCACTTTGACGCACCAGTGCTGTCCCGAGGGGTGCTGGTGGAGGTGCCCGATCCTTTGGATATTTCTAATCAGAACCTGTGATCCACAGTGCAGGAGCCGTTTGCTTCCTTGTTGTTTGACAGTGACTCTGGGTGGCAGCCCTCACTCCTCTTGGGGGTTTCTGAGCAAGATGTCTGCAAGGTAGCAATCAGGGTGAGGGTGACAGCCACCTGACAACAGTTTTGTTCTTTTTTAAGCAGAATGGAAATTGCTTTGCAATGCCTGGAGCATTGCCTACCCCTAATGTGAGGCTGAACTTTTTCTTGAAGGACCAGGCATGGACCTTCTGGGGTCGCCAGGCTGTAGGTAGTGTCTGTCACTCTGGCCCGGCTGTGCAGGTGTAACACAAGAACAGCCGAAAGCAACCAGCAGGTAAGTCCGGGAGGCCATGTCCTGTGAGACTCCACACAGGAAGTACAGGGAAGGGTCTGGGCCCGGCCCTCCTTTGCCAGGCTCGGTTCTTGGGGTGTGGTTGGGAGCCTCCAGCCTCCCCAGCTCTCTGAAGGGGCGGTTTCCAGCTTCCCACAGGCTGTGCTTCCCCTCAGGTGCTCGGCAGGACAGAGTAGTGTGCAGCTTCCTGTTGGGCCAGCCTGTTTCACATGGTGACCCAGAGGATATGTGGGGCCAGGTGGCAGTTCTGCGACCCACGCACCCGGGGCCCCGTAGCTGACAGCGCGTTCCGCAGGGAGGTGGGCGGCGGGCACTCAAGTATGGTGCGTGGAGCACTGGCAGCAGCTCAGCTTCCGGGCTGAAAGCCGGCTCGTGTGGCTGGCGTGCCTGGCTTTTGATCCCTGTCGATCTTGCGGGATCAGCAGCCTTCTCCTCCGCTTGTACTGTGCCAGCCTCACAGACGGCAGAGGTGGGAATTTACACATCCCATTGACTGCAGCTGTTGCTTTCGTCAAAGGGGCCTTGTGGGGGAAGCCTCCCCGGGGCGGTGGTATTTGTAGTAGGCCTGTGAGGGGCGCTAGCCGTTTGGGGGTAGTTGGCGGGGCTGGAGCCTCGCGGGAGGCTGTGGGGTGGGGTGCGAGGTGGCAGGGCGTGGGGCCGAGGCTGGCGGCGCCTCCCTGCTGTGCGATTGGAGCCGTCAGGGTACTCAGGGGCGGCAGTTGGAACCGGAGAGCCTCCTGTTGCCCTCGTTTTCCTCCTTTCTCCCTCCTTCCTTCCTTCATCCCTCATGGGTTTGAGCAGGCTTGTTCATCTCTCCCCACTTAGAATAGGCTTTAAAAAAATTAATAATAAATGCTGGCGAGGATACAGAGAAAAAAACCTTTGTATGCCACTGATGGGAATCGAGCTTACTATAGTCACTATAAATAATAGTAGGGAAGCTTCTCAGAAACACAAAACAAAGCCACTCTAAGATCTCTCTGTCCTACTCCTGAGTGTACACTGTGTTTCTTATGGTTACTGTTCACGATAGCTGAGGTGTAAACTCAGCCCAGGTGCCTATCAGCAGATGAATGGATGAAGAAAATATGTGTGTGTGTAGGATAGAGTACTACACAGCCATAAAGAAGGTAGACACTGTGCTAGTTGCAGGAATAGAACTGGAGAATATCATGTTACAGGAGATGAGAGAGATGCAGATAGACAAGTCTCATGTGTTTTCTCTCATATGTGAAACTAAAGAGAAAAGAGACCTAAGAGCAGAAGACATTGAGGAAGGCGAATGAGCAGGGAGCAGGAGAGAGGCTTTGTTAGATTCACTGCTCTCAGTGAAGTGCCTTGTAGTAGGAATTTAGGTTTGGGAGGGGTGAACTGGTTGGCTGCTATTAAAACTCAGAAACTGGAAAAGCTCCGGGTGGGGGAGGTGGGGTGGTCACTTCCCAGCAGGTAACGCTTGCACTTTCTGTTGGGGTCGCAGTACAGACAGCAAACTTGAACTTGAGGACTAGGGCCCCCTTCAGAGCCCCACTTACTGAGGGGTCTTGGCTTGGTCACCAGGCCGGACAGCTTGGTGTCTGCAGCTGATGCCCCCGCTCTGTTCATTTGCCTTAGAGCCCTTTGTGAGCGGACACCATGCCGTCTCCCACCGCAGCCCTGCCAGGGCCCCACACCTTGCCTCGTGTGACTCGACTGGGCACAGCTCTGGGTGTGCTCAGGATTTGCTGTGCGGTGCGGCCTTTCTGCTGTGGCAGCGTGTGCCTTAGGGACACACTTGGACGCAGGGGGGCCAAGCACCCTGAAGAGGAGCCACGACATGGAGCCGGGGTCCTGGCTTGGCCTCCTAGAGGTGTTTGGTGTTGGGCCACTCACTTAATCTCCCTGCGGGTGATGGAAGTGAGGCCGAGGGTAGCCTCAGCTGATACGCAGCGGGGCCCATGCGGAGGAAGTGTGCCAGGCTGGATGTGGCCTGCAGAGCAGGGGCGTGTGGACAGATGCAGGATGGCTGGCACCTGCAGACCATGGTCTGCACTGAGGCTCCATGGTGCCAGGGCACCAGCCCGCCCTGTCTGGCCATGTGTCTTGGTGTTCATCTCATCCATGTGGGCCAGAATGGCCCCAGCTGGGAAGGGGGTCCACGGCAAAGGGCACCTGTGCTTGTGGCCCATTGGCCCAGAGCTGTGTCCCGTGACCTGTGTCATACTGCAAGGGCAGCGGTGGACTCACACCTGGCTTCTCAGGGGCAGGTGCCAGACCCACTGTGCTGTGGAAGAAAGTGAGATTTAATTTGGGGGAATAAGCCAGATCTCTGGCTCCTGCAAAATAAAGGCTGCTTCTGAACGCTGAAATAGAAACGGTTTGGTGACACCCGCAGCTTGGCTTGGAGATGATTTTACCCTGTGGTGTGCAATTGAACACCGTGCCCAGCAGTAAGGAACGTGCCGCGTACTCCCCCTGTGCCACCAGGGACTCTGTAGACGCTGTTTCCAGTTAATCCACTGGGACATGAGCTCCGAGATGCCCAGCTCTGAGAGGGGGCACTGAGGCATTCAGAAATCCGAGCAGGATTTGAACTTAGAACTGATGGACCATGGAACTGGCCCCACTTCTGGCAAGGCGGCTCTGCCTACCTGGTGGAAATTGGAGGGGACAATGGTGCCCTGCATGGTGGTTTTGCTGGAATGTTCCCATCACACAAGATAGACTGAGCTTTGGGGGACCCAGGCACACGGCAGAGGCCTCAGGTCCCACAGAGGAGGAGCGCGAGGGGCAGGGCCAGGAGAGGCACTTCTGGTGGAGGGATATGACCTGGAAATGAACTGTGCCCGTGGGTTCTGTGGAGCCATAGTCTCCCCACCTGTAAAGTAGGCTGGAGAATAATAGAACCTGGCTGTTGTGTAGCTTAAATGAGATGATAGCACACAGTGTCCAAACCAAGTGCAGCATCTTTGTCCTCTACCCTGGTGTGCTGTGTTTCCTGTCTTGCTGATTTGTGTCTGTCTTTCTTGGGTCACACTGTAAGCTTAGAGCCTCTCTCTCTCTCTCTCTCATTTTTTCTTTCTGAGATAGGGATTTGCTACATAGCCCGGGCTGGTCCTGCACTCATGGTGATCCTCCTGCTTCAGCCTCCTGTGTACCAGGCTCCTAGGTGTCCATCACACCAGGCTGGCCTAGAGCCTTTTCTCCCCTGTATGTAGGCACCAGTTCCCTGGTGGTCAGATGGCTCTTCTGTCCTTCAGCCTGCGTTGGCTGTGGCTATGTAGACAGTGACATGACTTACTATGTGGTTCATGCCCTGCTAGGGTGGGGCCTAGAGACAGATGCGTTCTGGCTCTGGACTTGGGGGAGGTGGCTGTGGACATCCTGCTCTGGATGTTTCCAGTACATATGAGGGGGCCCTGCCTGGTAGTCCTGTTAGGGGGACAGCTAGGAGTGACACAGACTGGCCCCTGCCTGGGCCTAAAAGGTGCCACTGGTGAGCAGGGTGAGGATTCTGAGTCACCGTCCAGCCTCATGTTGGTGCTTGGTCCCCTTAGTGTGTGATTTTGGAAGCTGCTGTTGGAGCGTTGGCTCAACACTGGGCTTCTTGTTAGGGGGATGGACACACACACACACACGCACATGCACCCGCACGTACATGCATGCACACACACATACATGTGCACACACACTGGTCTGGGGCATTGAATACCTTCCTATTGAGCCCGCCAAGCTCGAGGACTCCTTTTCGGAAAGGAAGGAAAGCTGTGCGTGCATAAGGTGTGTAATCACTGCTGCTGCGTAATGGCAGAGGGGGCGGTGGGGATAGTTTCTCACTGTTATTTTGAGGCAGGCTCTTACTATGTAGTTGAGGCTGGCCTCAGGCTCATAGCAGTCCTCCTGTCTCAGCTTCCCCAGTGCCGGGATGACGGGCACCACACCTGGCTCATGCCTGCCACTCTTGTGAGTGAGGTGGGTGGAGGAGACGTCCATTTCTGGGTGACACAGGTGGTGAGTCCATTGTGTGGTCAGTGCCAAGGGCAACTTCCTAGGGGCAGAATAGAGCCCATCTCTGTGACCATCCCTACCTCCCTGCCCACGTAGGTCAGTGCAGCCCTGGCTGCTGCCTGGGCCCCGAGTCCTGGACCCTGCTGGCTCCAGACCGACCTGCTGGAACAAATGGGCCTTTCTCTATTGCAGAGGAGAGTTTTTCAACCGTGTGTCAACAAAAGGTCCATAGACAGCCTCGCTCCACATTCACGGGGCTGACTTCATGAGGGTGGCGGTGCGCAGGTCCCTGCTGCAGTTTCGGGAGCATTTGGGTTTATGTCTGTGGTTACCAGGCACCGGGCAGCCACAATAGCCAGCCTGTTCGGTGCAGAATGTGGTGCCAGCGGAATTTTGGTGAGCTTCCCAGCGGGGCAGGGAAGACCTTAAATCAGCCGCGGACTGAGTTACAGGAGTATTGAGCTTGGCAGAGATCTTACATAAACTGCCCTCCTTATTTATAGATAAGGATAGCCAGCAGGGGCAGGGGCAGGCCTGCGCACGGTTACTGCCACTCAGGCATCTGGCCGGCTGCAGGCTTTCTGTCCCTTGCCGCACTGTCTTTCTGTTCCAGTCCCAGTACAGGAAGCTCCAGGGCTGGTCCCGGAATGAACCTGAACGAATGACCCCGAATCCTGCGTCCTGCCCAGATGTGCCTGTGTTCTGTGCACTGCTTCTCTGTGTCTGGGTGCACTCAGGCTTTACTTCCGAGCTGACCTTTCTGTTCCGAGTCTCCCCTGGCTGCAGTCTTCCCTGTGGCCACGGTGGAGCCTGCTCTGTTCCCCGAGAGTCCTGGCTCCCTGGCTGTCTGGACAGCAGTTGTGGCTTTTGAGTGTGAGAGGTCCTTTCCTGGGGGTGCCTGTGTGCTCGGTGTCCGCTGTTGCTGTCCTTCCATCTGAGAAATGATTTGCACTTAGCTGCAGGGCAGGCTGAGCCAAGGCCGCTTCGGTAGGGGACAGGATGCTGGTCCTGTCCCAGGGTGGCCCAGCATGTGTACCACACACCCCTCAGAAGCTTTGAGTGCCTGTGCACATTTGCCTTGGCTGCAGGACAGAGCAGTTCATCCCTAGAGGTTCACTGAGGTCTTTTTTGTAGCTGACACTACGGGAAGCGGGAGCCGAGGCCATCTCTGACACAAGGGAGAGACCATGAGGAGACACCAGGCCCCGTGGGGTTCCCTCAGCATCCTTGTTATCCTCAAAGGAAAGGGGAGGGAGCTGGTGGCAGAAGAAAATGGGTGCAGCCACCTTTCTAGCCCAGTGGGGACTGGCCTGGCCCTGCCCCTCTCAGGCCCTGACACAGTGCAAGGCAGGGGCCCTAGGACTGCATGTGGGCCTGGCTGGTGGCTTGCGGCGTGGCTTGTGGCGTGGCTCGCGTCTTAGCCCTGCCACTTAGCTCTTGCCTGAGCGTAAATCCCTCAGCCTCGCTGAGCCTGTGTTTTGCATGGATAACGTATAGATGCCAAGGATTCATTTGGCAGCTGAGGGTGCCCTGCACCACCCCTCTGACCCTGGCAGTGAAGGTGAGTGGAGGACACTGAAACAGGCAAGTAGCAGAGCTTGGTTTGCTGTTTTCATGCCCCTCAGCTGGGTCAGGCGCTTGTACTTTTAATAAACGAGTTCATCTGATTGCAGGTAATGTCCACTTGCTGTGTGTGGCATGTCTGTGTCTATGTGTCCGTGTGTCCGTGTCCGTGTGTGTGTGTGTGTGTGTGTGTGTGTGTGCATGAGTGTGTCCTGCTCTGCCACCCGACTCTCCAGCCAGTTTGCACCCCAGAGGGGCAGCATACTTACAGCCACTGTAGCCATGGACCTGGAAGCCACGTGGTGCCTGTGGTGCCGGCTGACCACGAAAGTGGTTTGTGCTTTTGAATCATAGGGACCAAGCCTACCTGCTCGGTCATTCATGGGGGTCGGTAGAAGCATTGCTACAGATGAAATCTGTGAGTAGTGATCGCATAAGATCAGCCCAAAGCTACCTGTGCTTTTGATTCTAGTGGATATTAGGGGGGGGAAAGGCCCCAACTTTCAGGAAAATTGTTTACCTTTTGCTTTCAAACTCTTGTACTTATTTGATTAGAGGACTGAAGCACAAAATCATCTGGGATGTTCCCTGTGTAACATTATAGATTTGAGAGATAAAATGTCTTTCATCGTTTCTCTTAATAAGAGGGCCGGCTTAAGCCAGAGTAAGAAAGCAAACTGAAGCTACAGTTGGATTCTAGATTTGGCTGAAGTTTCTAATGCTTTTCAGCCACCGTGAAGAATAGAATGTTCATTTTAAGCACAGACCTGTACAACAAAGCAGGGGGCACTTTGAAGATAAAAGAGGGGCTGGGCATCATCCCAGCACTCAGGAGGCTGAGGCAGGAGGATTGTTGTGAGTTCAAGACCAGCCTGGGATACAAGATGAGCTGAGGGCCAGCCCGAACTGCAAAGCGAGACCCTGTCTTAAAAAAAAAAAAAAAAAGGTAAAATGGGCTCACGAAGTCAGTTGGAGGAGCTGCTGGGCTACCAGCTTCCTAAGACCGTGACCCTTTTGACTTACTTTCAGCTGGAGTTATAAGCCAGCACGTGTTGTAGGCCTGGGGCTTGTGGGCACGCTGAGGAAGACTTAGAGGCAGGCTCACTATGGCATATGTGGCTGGAGAACCTGGAGCGTCTGTCACAGAGCCACCCCTGGCCACGGCTGGGGTCTTGCCCAGGGATGCTTGCAGCAGCCTAGGGGCGCAGCTCTGCCTTCCTCCCGTGTGTCCTAGTGTTTGCTTATAGGACAGAGCACAGCCCGGAGGACTTCCATCCAGCAGCAGCCAGGCCCTCGGAGCTCTCTACTTCTTTTGGAATGAAGGAGGCTTTCCTAATGTTTCGCAGTCATCTTTATTTAGCTGGCTTCAGCAAATCCTTTAGAATTTTAGCTCCTGCACTTTCTGTGAAAAGCTAACGTGTTAATGCTTGCATATTAACACTTAACTGAAATTAAAAACAAAAGGCAAAAATCCGACGTGCCTCTCCCCTTCCATCGTTGTCCGTGGCAGGCTTGTTCTGCTGAGACTTCCCCTGCTGGACCCTTGACCTTGGGCATCCAGGAGCCTCCTTCTCCCGTCATCCTTTTCGGCAAAGAACCTTTAACACATGGAGCTTCCTGTGCTTCACTCTTGGGGATGTTGGGTTCTGCTCCCCAGGAGCCGAGCTCCTTTAGCTGGTGTGGCAGAGGGTGGTCCTCTGTGACAGCATGGCTGTGGTTTGAGTGGCCCCTCAGTAGTTCACATGTTGGAAGCCTCTTGCCCAGATTTGTATGGTCATGGTATTTTGAAGTGGGGCTTATGGGAGGCCTAGCCAAGTGATATGGTGGGGTCCCCCAGCAGCATTCAGGGTTTCTAAGAGGAAGAAAGGCCCGTTCTGGCCCTACTGTCAGGGTGGCCCTTTTCACCATGCCGTGGTGCCACCCCAGGCCCTTGGCGGGAGCTGAGCACATGTGGGCCCCTCAGCTGCCCCCACCTCCAGAACCCAGAGTGGATTGCCCAGTCTGCGGAATTCGGTAAGCAGCTATGCAGACTGGGACCTGGGGCCTTGCTCTCTGTCACCTGATGCACACTGTGTCGGTCTACCTGCACATGTCCTTGTTTGTGCTTCAAGAATGTCTGCCACTTTCTGGTGTTGTGCGGCAGAGCATCCTGAGAACTGAGAAGAGTGTGTCCCCGTTTGTTTTTGAGTTGCAGTTTCTCAGATTTCCAGAAATCTGGAGCTAATGAGTTTGTGTTTAGACCTCAGACAGTAGAGGCACCAGCACCATTGACTGCCTGGGTTTCCTGCCCCTGTGAGGGCTGGGTGGTCCTGGGTCATGTGGAGGAGGGCCTCGGGCTTGGGCTGTCAGGGGCCAGGTGGCCTGGAGCTGCCTGTCTACATCTGGGAGTCCCCTCTCTGGGGTCACTCTCGAGGCTGTGCCGCTTGGCCCTTGGACTTGACATTTGTCATGGCTTGGACAGCATAGTTTTGAACTTAAGAGATCAAATGAAATCAAGGAGGAGGGACAGCAAGAGGGATCACACTGTCCAGCAGTGTTCAGGGGCTGGGAGGCAGGACTGGGCTCTGTGAATGAAGCCACAGCATCATCCCTGTGGCCCTCTTCTCCTCCTCTTCCTTCTCCGCCCGCCTCCTCTACCTCCTCTTGTGTGTGGCAGCTCCCCTTCTTTGGGACTGTGTGTTTTCAAGACAGGGTCTTGCTATATAGTTTAGGCTGGTCTTGGGCTCACTGTGTAGCCCAGGCTGGCCTCAAACAGACGGGCACCTTCCTGCCTCAGCCTCCCCAGTGCTTCTGAGAGTGGCTTTAATAGTCCCTCTCTGGTCTGAAACATTGAGCTCCCACCATTCATGTTTCTGTTCTGTCTGCAGCAGTGAGACCAATGGTTAGAACAGAGGAGGATTTTGAGGCACTCTCTTGGGGAATAATTAGAAAGCGGAGGTGGGACATCAGGAATGGTAGCTGGTTTCCTGACGCTGGGTCCTTGCTCTGGGCCAGGCCCTGCTATGCATGCTTGATGCGCAATAATCTGCCCTCTTCACAACACGCTTATCAGGCAGGCATCTCCTACCCTCATTTCACAGGTGAGGGGACTGGGCCGGGAGGTGAGCACTTCACCAAGGCTGTGCATGGGGGCCCACGGGTGCCCGCTTGCTAGGGCTGCTGTGACAGCTGCTGCCAACTCAGAGAATCTGTTCCCCAGAAGGTCTGGAGGTAGAAGCCTGATATGCAGAAGGCAGTGGGGCTATTGCCTGCAAGGGCTTCCCTTCGCGGAAACCCCTCCCTCCTCCTTTCGGGGCCCTGGTGTCTCCTGACCATCCTTGGGGTTCTGTGACTGGGTGGTGATCGTTCCAGGCTGGCCTCTGCCGCCGTCTCCTCTCTGTGTGCCTTTTCCTTCTCTTACAAGGTCACCAGTCTTGGGACTTGAGGTGTTCTGGGGTGACCTCACTGACATTTCTCTGCAATTAGATTTGCAAAAACCCTATCTCCAAGTAAGGCTGTAGTCTGACTATAAGTTTGGGGGTCACTTCAACTCATTGTTCCAAGGTCTTAGCCAGGGATTGGGGTGCAGAGGTGGGAGAGACATAAGAGGCCCAGGGTTTTCCCAGGCAGCCTTGAGAAAGACCAAGGGTGGGCGACAGCCTCCACATGTGTCCCGGAGGCTGTGCGGCAGGCGTGGGCTGGGCCGCCCTGCACGGAGCTGAACGGCTTCCCGTGCCACCTCGAGCAGCTTAACTGAAGGTGATTCAGAGCCTCCCTTCGCATCAGACACCAGCATGCCTCAGTGGTCACGCGGGGCCCCAGACCCAGGGAAGAAAGTGCAGGCATGGGATCCCCACCCCTGCGAAACAAACCCGCAGGCCATCCCCGGCAACGTGGGTCATGGTAGATTCTCTGCAGGCCAAGCTGCGATGCTCTTAATTACTGCTCTGAGCCTCGCAGGATGCAGTCACCATGGCCCGTGTCACGACACTTGTGTCTGCTTTATTGAAGTGAGCATAAAAGGTGATGTGCATCTAGGGTAACTGAACGGTTCTTCCACAGCGCCTACAGTCTCTCGACAGTAAGTTTCTCCAGCACTGCGGGGGTTGCAGGGATGGTCTCTGTGTGGCGGTTTGGGACGGGAGGGCTTCCCCTGCTGCCATCCGCCCACACCCTAGGAGCAGTGGGCTCCTGCTTGTCCTCTGTTAGTGTGAGATTCTCCGGGCATGAGGGTGCCTGATGCATAGAGAAGAACGACTTCCTCGAAGAATGTTGAAGCCCCAAACCTTGGAACCCATGTTTAAGTTAAAAATCTTACTTTCTGCCCATAAATCCAGTGTGTTTTACTGGTTATGCCTAGGGGTGTGGCCTTTAGTGAACAAGTCAGCTTTTAACCACCCTTTAGTCTGAAGAGCTTAAAAGTTATATTTAAAAAGTAATGTGTTTAAGATCCATTTTGGACACTTTAGTTGCCTAGTGAGCAGACGAATATATAAGGCATATGAAGTTAAGGCTTCCAGCGTAGATCGTAAGTTTCTTAAGTGCTCCCATCTGGTACATGCAGAAGATTCCAGCTTATGATCTTCATTCAAAACAGTTTTTCAGTTAAACTTTTGCTGTGGGTATTGGAAGACAGATCTCCTACTCAGAGAAGGCAGAATTGTGAACATATTAATATTACGGGTTTTGTTGTCAAAAGCTTTCTCTGTTTGTCTTTTAAGTTAGCCTTCCTGAGATTTCCTGCATGGAATTCCCCACTCCAAGTACGGCATTCTGAGTCAGGATAAAGTCATGGAGTTGTACACACAGTGGTCTCGCCAGAGTTGAGAACATTTCCAGCTCCAGAAAGAAGCCCTTGACTGTGTGTGTGTGTGTGTGTGTGTGTGTGTGTGTGTGTGTGTGTCCCGCCACCCAGGCCCTGGGCAGCCTGAATCACTTCCTGTGGCTACAGGTTTTCCTTTTTGGGACATGTTCTATACTTAACTTTTTTAATGTATTTGGTACACAGTCTACAGGGTCTACAGGGTCTCATTATCTAGATCGCACTCGTAGTGACCCTCCTGTTTTCAGTCTCCCAAGCGCTGGGATTACAAGCATGCACCACCACACCCAGTCTCAATCCCCATCTCAGTGCGCCCTAGGGGCGGGGCTGGCATGGCTTGCCCGGGATCAAACCCCTGCTGCTGCACTCTGCCTAAGCAGATGCTTTAGTCTGCTGAGTTCTCTGGTTGGCTCTGTACTTAATTTGAAATCATCCTGGGTTTTTAAGGAAACAATCTGGGCCTCTCAGACAACTTTGGGGTCACCTTTGCAAGCTATATTGTGGGTTCCAGCCTCCGCAGCCTGATTTTCCTGTGTACCCGAGCTCTGCCTCGGTGGCTGTCCTGTGAGCACAACACAGCCTCAGGTCCTTCCCTCGGTCACGTGTCTCACACCCAAGGCCATCCCAGCAGGGGCTGCCTGTCGTTCTGGTTCCTCACTGGAATGCTACTTGCAAGAGACCTAGTGAGTCTGTCCTGGCCAGAACTGGTACTGAGGCTCCGTCCCTCAAGACTGATGAAAAGGTACTGACTGGTGATGGTAACTATGCCTGAAAAGCTGGCCTTCTGAGAGGCTGAGGCAGGGGGATTCTGAGATTGGGTCCAGCCTGGGCAACTTGGTGAGACTGTCTCAAAAAGGGGGGTGGCTAGGGATGTACCTTAATGTGAAGGCCTGGGGTTCATTCTTCAGTTCTCAAAGGAAACAAAACATAATGGTATTTGCACACAAGGGAATATGATTTAGCCCTGACAAAGAACAAAATCCAGACAAGTCCTGTAAGTTTAATGAACCTTGAAGACACTAGACAGGGAAATAACCAGCTACACAGTGGCTCCACTTGTCCACAGGACTGGGATGGAGGTGAAACGTGGAGGTGCTGTGGACAATCCTGCTCCTCACCCGACTGCTTCAGTGTCCCCAGACCTTTCTGAGAGAAGAATTTCCAGGGCCTTCATTAGATCTGCAGCCTCCCGAGCCCATTTCTGGGAGCTCTGGGTCTGTGGGACCATGCTGTGCGGTCCTTCCCGCCTGAGCACTCAAGTGACCAGAAGCAGGGTGGCTCCGGTGACTGTGGGCAGACACTGCGTGCCTACTTTGGAGAAAAGGAGCTCCTCATTCACCCATAGAGGCCTTCAAAGCAGCACTCTGGCTGGCACGGATGCTATGGAGGGCAGGACCACTTGGCTCCCTGGCGCGTGCGCACAGCCTCTTGGACCCCATTTTATAGGGCAGTGACCTACAAAGCATTTGAAACAAGAAAGAAAGGAAGTGCTAAGAGCCTGGAAGAACCAAGCAGAGCGAGTGAGGGCCAGAGGGAGGCAGAGGTACAGAGACAGTGGCTGACACAGAGGAAGGGAGGCAGGAGGTGCTCTGGGAGATGTGCGAGAGTGCATGCGTGCGTGCGAATGTGCGTGCAGGCGTGCGTACGTGCAGCCGTGGCTATCGGGAAGAGTATCTTAGGCGGCAGCCAAATCCAGTGCCGAGTCGCTGCGGCTGCGCCCACACCCTCCCTTTGGGAAAACCGGCAGGGTGCGGGCATCTGCCTGGGCTGGGGCAGAACTAGAGGCTTTGCTCAAGATGCGGCAGGGCTTTGCAGTGGGGGGCGTGCTGTGGTGTGCATCGTCTTCAGATCACTGCAGCCCAGATGGGAGTACAGCAGAGGGTCCCGGGGGCAGCAGAGAACTGGGGAAGGAGTGATGGATCCGCCCGCGGTGGGTGGGGTGGTGGATGTCCCGGGTGGGAGGGTGTGTGGACACAGCCCTAGGGGCAGCTGTGGCATCTCTCAGTTAGTGGGAGAAGGTTTTAGATGTGGAGGTTTGAGCTCTCTTGGGGTCTTAGCATATTCAGCTCATGAATGACCTCAGGTAGAGCCGCAGTGGCTGTGCTTAGTGCAGCCTGGACTCAAGATGCTTCAGGCAGGGTTTCTTCCCTTTTTCCCTCTTCCTTCCTTCCTTCCTTCCTTCCTTCCTACTGGAAATGGAACCCAAGACCTTGTGCTTGCCAGGCAGGCTCTGTGCTGCTGGGCTATGTCCACAGTCCTCACGCTGGGTTTCCGAACCACGTGCCATGGTACATTGCTGGGCTATAAAATCCTCTTTGTGAATGGCAGCTGCATTAAAAAGAAAAATAGCTCCTCCCATGCTCACAACTTCCTCAGACCTCTACTGTCAGGTTTGGCTCAGCATGGAACCAGGGTGCAGGAGAAGAGTGAGGATAAGCGCTGGGCGCCGTGCCTGTGCCGCAGCTCTGCCTGGAAGCAGCCAGTGACCTGGGACGGTGTCCTGTGTCCTGGGGGTGCGTTTCTGTACCTGTCGCATGGGGCTGGGGGCCATGACCTCTGCATTTCTTAACCTGCCAGTCTCTCAGGGTGGGTGGCAGACCCCAGTCCTGGGGGTAATATTTTAGCCTTGTGTCATGGTCCATCCTGGTGGCTATAGGACAGTATTGTAGACCCAGCGGCTTCTAAACTCCAGAAAGGGGTTTCCCACAGCTTTGGAGTTGGAGAGGCTCAGAGCAGAGTGCTGCGAGATTCACTTTCAGGTGCACAGAGTGCCTCCTCTCTGCGACCTCCAGGTGCAGGCCCTTGGTGTCCCTTCCTGCAGAGCCTCAGACCCCGCCCTGGGGAAGGCTTCAGTGCACCATGTGGCTCCTAGATGACGCGCTGTTTTCTCTTTTCCAGTTACACCAAGGACATTTACCTCATTTGAAGATTTATATCACTGGCCTCTGTCTGCCAGAAGTTCAGTTCTCTTCAGTTCTGCAGCTTCCTGTGGGCTGGGCAGCAGGAGGGCCTCGGTGCCAAGGTGCTGAGTCACAGGGGACACAGATGTGGCTGCAGTAGGGCTCAGATGGTTCCCAAATTGGAGAAAGCTCCAGCTCCTCAGCAGCCTCCCCTGAACTTGTTTGTGGGGTCTCTAGAAGAAAGGACGGGCTCTGGGAGCAGCTTTGATGCTTCTAGGTTGTCCTTGTCAGAGGACCTCGAGCAGAAGGGAGTGGAATAGAGCGCCTGAGCTGCGTTTTGGCTTCTGTGCTAGCACAGGCTACACCCTCTTCTCACCTTGGTATTTGGGGGCTTCGGCAAATGTAAAGCTCATGGCTGGAGGTGTCTGAAGGCTCACGGAGGTGTGGCCTTGGGGCCTCTGCCTGGTCCCTGCCCCTTCCTCTCTGGTGCTGCTCCTTGCTTTGCTTTTGGCCTCCTGGTGTCTCTGCCTTGAAGCCCATACAACTAGGAGCCAAGTCAGTCTTCCCTCCTTCAGCTTGTGAGGGTTGGGTTCATGTCTCTCCAGGGGGACAGCTGTCTTACACACATGTCCCTTCCCATTCTTCCCACCTGTAAGAGGTAAACATGCTTTGTTTGAGAAGGGATGACTTGGGGGGTGGGCAGAGTTTGAATAGGGGCCGTGGATTTGAGTTCTAGCTCTGCTGCCCACTGGCTGCATCACTGAGTAAGTTCCTCAGGCTCTCTGAGCCTCTGTTTCCTTGACTTAGACATGGGTGTGAGGCTACCTCCATCCAATGTGACTGAAAGACTAGAGGAGGAGGAGGAGCAGGAGGACGAGGAGGAGGACGAGGAGGAGGACGAGGAGGAAGACGAGGAGGAGGACGAGGACGAGGACTAGGTTAATGCTCACATAGGGCGTGTGCAACTTCTTGACACCAGAAGAGCGTGTCACACTAATTTTGCTTGATGTTTCTGTTTGTCTTAACCACTCTGGCTAAGAAGGGTGATTAAACATTTTGAGGAAGAATTGGCTGGAAAATAGGTGGTTAGGAGAGAGCTAACTTCTCTTGTGCATTCTCTTGCTGCCAGCCTTGCAGCCTTGCTGAGTGCTGAATGCTTAACTAGGCAGTGGAGGTAGAGGGACCACCATGACCACCCCCAGGTGCTCAGCTGCTGGGGCCTGGATCAGAGGGATTGTGCTGGCCCTGCCATGGGGCCTCTGGCCATTCTGTCCCCTCGCTGGGCCCAGTGTTCTTTGCAACGTGAACAGGAGTGGTCAGATGCGGGCCCTGAGTCCCTCTGCTTCCAGATACGAGTTTGGATTCCAAGCCCCATGGATTTGCTGCCATGAAAGGAAATCCTGCCAAGCTACCAGGGCCTGTGTGGCTTTAGAGTTCTAAGTGTCCTAGCTGGAGGACTTGCTGGCCTCTACTCGCTCTCACTGCTAGGAGAGGTACCTAGGATTGAGGTGGCTCTAGCGTTGTGGGGTGGGGAAGTGGCAGCCTTGCACTTGGGGCCCTCTGTGACCTCCATTCTTGTTTCTTGGTCCCTACTCCCAGCTGCTCCCCAGAAGTCCCACCAGGTAGCCATGTGGGTTCCAGGTGCAGCATTTCCAAAGGGTGCTCTTGCTTTGTGGAGAGGAGTGTGGTGGTCTAGGGAGCCACGGCTGAGCTGCACACATGACCTATGTCAGCCTTGGGCCTCCTGACCCCTCATTCCCTGCTGGAAGAACTTCAGGCCTGGGCCTGATACAGGCAAGAAGGTTGGTTCTCAGAACCACCCCATGGGCTAGCTCCGCCAATCTTAGCTTTTGTGGGTGCAGGGAATCCTTGCATTTGTGGTATTTCTAGTAGTGCAGTTTTTCCTTGATGTCCATGGGTTGGTTCCAGAGCACCCATCCCTGAGCCCATGTTTGCTCAGGCCCCTTCCAAGAATGGCGTAGCACCTCCATGTCACTTGGATGTCATCCTGGCACTCTACTTCTCCTGGTGACCTGCAGTAAGTGAGTGCTGTGTAAATAGCTGTCTTTCCGTATTGAAACAAAAAAGATACTTCAGGGGCACAGGTTGAATGCCCATCTTGAATGTTTAAGAGCAGAACTGCCCCGGATTTCAGGTTTTGTAACATTTACATGGGCTTTACCAATTAAGAATTTCCCCAAATTGCAAAATCTGAATCTTTTTGAGCACTGTAATGCCCAGAACAGCCTTTCTGACCATTTCAGAGTTTGGATTTGCGGCTGGGGGATCCCCAGTCTGTATGAGGAAGCTGTGTCCCACCAAAGTGCCATGGGAACCCAGCCTCCTCCCTCACATGGCGGCTTTCAAGCCTGCAAGGACACAGCGCGTGCCTCACCCAAGTGTGACAGACACGCTGGTTGGATCTTAATTGCGGCTTCACTGCTTATCTTGGAATATGTGGAGCTCTTCCGGGTCCAAGAAATCCTACTGCTAGTGGAGCCAATTAGATTTTAAGAACTGTCTCTGATCCCCCAGTGAGTTTAGAAAGGAAAAAGTAATTGATAGATAAATAAAACTCATGAGGTGGGCGGGTGGCAGATAGCCACCCTAAATGTCCTCAGGGGTCTGTTTCTAGGGCTTCTCATCATCAGACCTTCCCTTTTCAAAGGAAGATAGAAGTCAGTGCTTCCACCAAATACAACAAAAATAACCTGTCTCATGCTGTCAGTGATGTTGTGAAATCCAGGGCCACTCACAAGGCTTCTGAGCATGCGTGTGTCCACGCCCCACAGAACCAGCCTGAGGAGGCTGGGGAGAGGCCCATACCCCAGCCCCGAGCTGGCGCTCCAGGTGGCCTTGGCTGGTGAAGCGGTGAGTGTGTGTGGTCACCACTGAGGACCGGTTTGGCTGCCACACCCTACTGATGATCCTGTAACTCCGAGGCACTTTTTGGGCTACCTGTCCTAGACGTGGCTGCCAGCCAGGTCTGAGGCTGGAAGGAACCCTGGAGACAATCCGCTTACAGGACCCAGGCACTGGTCTTGTGTTGTGACAGATACTATCTTATCCTGGGTCCTGGCTCTGCCTCTTACGGTCAGGGGAGTCTCAGCAGGCTACCCAGCCTCGGGCTCCCAGCAGCAAGCAGGGCCCGCGGTGGCGCCTGCCTCATGGGACCATGGTGCTGAGGACACGTGTGCCTCAGTGTAATTGCCACCCCCATACGTGGCAAATAGTTGTCACTCTGTAATGCCTAGGGGATACAGATCGCCTTCCTGGAGATGCTTGTCCATGGGAATTGTCCAGAAATCAGACAACTCAAGCCAACATCTGTACTGGCCATATATTGATTTATTCATTCACTGCTCTCTGAACAACACAGTTTTTGCTGGGTGTGGTGACGTATACCTGTGAGCCCAGCACTCAGAAGGCTGAGGCAGGAGGATCAATGGGAGTTTGAGGCCAGCCTGGACCACATAGTGAGTTTAAGCCCAACTTGAACTGCATAGCGAGTTTCTCTCTCCCTCTCTCTCTGCAGCCCAGCAGTCTCACCCCCAGGGGCTCATAGGGTACATCTTCTGGGGAGTGTGTATACCCTGACCTCACACTGGCCTCCAGAGGGGCCCCTGCCTGCCACTGTAAAAATGTCAGGGTGTCTTTGGGCGTACATGGAGCCAGCCAGTAGAGTTTACTCTGTCATCGAGTCTGAGGAACACAAGGAGCTGTGCGTCTACCCAGGTGTGTTCAGCATGATCCCACAGAATGCTGATTCCTGGGCCTCTGCGTCCAGTCCCTTCTGGTCAGCAAATCTGAGAAAGTACCAGAGATCAGCGAGGACCCTGGTGGGGGTACCCTGGGGAACTGTACTGAGGGGCTATGTAGAGGCTCACAGACTGACCAGCACCTGCCAGGTCTGGGTGTCACTTTGACCTTGGCCAAATGGCTGAAGGTCGGGGGAGGCTGGGAGGGTGGTCGTCCAGCAGAGTGCCCAGCAGGGTTGTCGGTGTTGCCACAACAAGCACACACAGCCCCTGTGGGCCTGCGTCCTGGGGTACCAGAGCTGGCTTCGCACTCAGTGCCCCACAGAGCCCCGGCAGGGCTGCGGGCAGGGACCCGAGGTGCAGGCCCCACACGGTCAGAGCTTTTCAGAGGTCTTGAATTAGAAAAATAAACCCATTAAATAATACCACCCCCCATAAAAGCTGGCTTTTAATGGACTCCACGGTGGCCGGCACACAGCCTCAGGCCTTGGTGAGCCTGTCTGCCGCCACGGGGAGAATTGCACAGCCTGGGCTGAATTTTACAAGTTTAATGGGTGTTTTTTCTCCTCCAAAGTGTTGCTAAGTCATTGTGCACCAAGGGCAACTTGCGTGCATGTAACAGTTTACGTCCCTTTTGGTGGGAATGAAAAATGAAGAAATAAATTAAAGAAAAACACAAGGAATGTATATATATATATATATATATATATATATATATATTCCCCCCCCCCCCCAGGGCTACAGCAGGGGAACAAAGAAGCAGTGTTTCTGGGGACAGCTAATCCATCCCTGGTGGCCTCCGTGCACTGACATTCGTCTGCAGATCCCTCATCCCTGGGGATGCAGGCTGTGTGTGGAGCTTGTGTTTCTGCCCCAGAACACTTGTGGCTCTCAGCGGAGGGGAGGGATCAGCAGACTTCACGCCAGGGCCCTAATTCAGCAACTACCAATTTTTGTTAAGGAGTTGAAAAAATATCAAAGTGGGGTGTGGTGGCCTCCATCTAGAGTGGTACCCGGGAAGCTGAGGCCGGAGGACCAGCCATCCAAGGCCAGCCCAGGCTACGGAGCATTTCTGGCTGTCTATGGAAGCGGCTTCTTGCAGTGTTGGCCTTGGGGCCAACAGAGCCAGCTGTGAACCCAGGTTGTCTGTCATAGGGTAGGGTAGGGTAGGAGGGGCTGGAGCACAAGTGAGTTCTTTGGGCTCAGGGTGGATCTTTCTCCTCTTGTGCATGTGCCTGTGGTGCTGCTCTGTGGGAAAACTGCCTCCTCTTCCAGCAGAAAGCAAGTGTTCCTTTCTTCTCCTGTCTCCTCCTTTCCCACTTCCTCTTTCTTTCTCTTTCTTTCTTTCTTTCTTTCTTTCTTTCTTTCTTTCTTTCTTTCTTTCTTTCTTTCTTTCTTTCTTTCTTTGTTTCTTTCTTTCTCTCTCTTTCTCTTTCTTTCTTTCCTCTTCTTTCCTTCCTTTCTTCTCTCTCTCTCTCTTTCTCTGTGTATTTGGTACAGGGTCTCACTATGCAGCTCTGACTTGTAGCCATCCTTCTGTTTTCAGCCTCCCCAGTACTGGGATTACAAGGGTACACCAGACTGTGTGGCCAGCTCATAACGTGCCTGGGGGCAGAGCCAGCACAGCATGTGGTGCCAGGGATTGAACCTCAGGCCCTGCACTTGCCCAAGCAGGTGCTTAGTCTGCTGAGCTATTGCATGCTTGCTTTCTGTCCCTCCCTCCCTCCCT